>JAUZND010007130.1:0-10477 GCA_034780555.1 Coelogynopora nodosa
CAATTTATAGACTTATAAATTTTGTATTTTAAATGCGTTTTCAATTACATCCCCTACAAGGTGTCGCGATCTGTTAAAACTTATTTTACAGATCTTTTCAATAAGTTTTATTGTAAATAAAAGTTTTTACAAGTTTTACAATTTTTTTAAAATGTCGTAGAAACCATTTGATTTTGTATTTATTTACCCACGTGTTAATTTAAATTTGCCTATTTTTACAAATGAAGTATGCAATACTTGGTTAAAATTGAACGTTTGTTATTTTCCAAAATATCGTTATACTGGCCTGCAAAAAGACAACTCTCCACCGTCTCTGCCGCGACCATTTTACCGGTTAAAAAAACTGCAAATTCGGGAAAAGGCGTTAAACAGCCAAAACTCCAACAAACGATAAAGAGCAAATTTAACAAGGAATTTTCCATAACCAACAAGAGTGCAATCGAAAAATGGCAAAACTTGCACAACATGAAAAATTCACAACCACCATTAAAGTCTAATCGAAAGTCTGAAAAACTGGTTTACAACTCTCGAGATTACGATGAATATAACGTATGGGTAGAATCGTATATTCATGTGTGCGTCAAAGCAAACATGTTGGAAACTGCGATAAAAATAATGTTTAACCTCTTGGAACAAAACGGGCATCGAATAAACAACCCAAAATCCCTCGTTCACATTTTCTCTGGAGTGGCCAAAAGTAAAAGTAGAAGATTTCTGAAACTAGCCAACCAATTACTGCAAATTTCAAACTTTAATCAACCCTTTTCCATCCTCTGCTGCAAACTAGAGTTTTGTAGTCGATCTCGCTGCTCCATAGGTGAAATTCAAGTCGTACTTAACGTAATTAAACAATGTGGGTACGATCTGGCAGCTTTGAGAAGCTTTTGTTCTAGCAATGAAAATTCCATTTTTCATAGTGAAAATGCAGTTCGAAGAGTTTTGCCAAACTTTAGAAGTTTTTCCGTCATTGATTTTGACTATAAAATCCCGCTTTTAAAAAACGTGGATAACAATCTTACTAAAGGGTTTGAGAAGCGGATTCGTATGGGTGTTGATTCGGATATAATTTACACTAGTTTGCTCGAAAAAAAGGTGCATTTGAAGCAATTTAAAGCCGAGAAAAAGTACTACAATCTAGTGGCAACAGTCGATCAAGCCAAAAAATTCACTGAAGAGACACGATCTACGAGATTACAATTGGGCAAATGTAAAGTAGAATGGCAGTCCTTGTTAAGTTCAAATTTTGACGAGAGTATGAATAATTTAAAACGAATAGATATCAACAGCAAAATGACCAATATTCTCCCATACTTGAGTCTCTTGCCCAAAAGCTTTTTCATTGATATGATGTTGGAAGAAGTTAACATTTTCGGAAATTTCCATTCGGATAACTACGCCACTTCGAAAACGGGCATGGTGTACACTTGTGGATATAGAGTTTTATCCGAAATTAATCAGATCAATGACAATAGCTTGGAATATAGAGATTTAATAAAGGCGTATGAATATTACGTAAAATACCTGTCCAACAATAAAAACGTCAATAATCGTCTCTTGTGGCAGTACATTATTGAAAAATTTAATTTGGACGTCAAGGCCACTTTTAAAGAGTATTCGCACAATGTGGCAAAATTAATAGGCAATTTCATCTACGAAATTATTATGAAGAGTATTTTTGTGTCTCCCGTGAATGGTAAAAACGACAGAAAGGTTCCAGCGTTTTATGAAGTGTTTAGAGTGTCCAATAGCTCAATGGAAAGAGCCATTAAACCCCATCCTAGTTTCACTTTAATGTACCAGGAGGCCAATTTGAAGGAAATTGTTTTTTACAACCATCAACTGCCCATGTTGATACCGCCCATTCCTTGGACTACCGCCAACCATGGGTCTTATATGAGATACCAGACGCCCTTTGTTCGATCTAAATCTACTTCCAACTACATTGATGTTAAACTTCGCAACATATCCAACAGACAATTGTATCCGATATTCGACGCGATAAATACAACTTCCAGTGTGGCATGGATGGTTAACAATGACATCTTAGGCGTTGTAACGAAACTTTTTAAAAATGGAGGAGATTTATCTCTAGGTCTACCTCCTCATCCTTCTAAATATGCAAATATGAAAACAATTGAGCAATTTGAAGGTACCAAAGGAGAGTTTTACATGTACTGTAAACGATTTCGCAAAGAAAAGGCCGAAATGTACAGTTTATGGTGCACTGAATTGTACAGATTGTCGATAGCTAACCAATATATCGATAAATATTTTTGGTTTCCTCAAAATTTGGATTTTAGAGGACGCGTGTATACAATACCTCCGCATTTTAGTCATATTGGACATGATATATCCAGAGGCCTTTTGTTGTTTGGAAATGGCAAAATTCTGGGACCTCGTGGTTTGTACTGGCTTAAAATTCACTGTATAAATCTTACGGGTAGATTCAAGACGCTAACTAATCAGGAGAGGTTTGAAATGGCGGATGAATGCCTAGAGAATATTGTAGATTCTGCCAAGTTTCCCGTCAATGGGAAAGGTTGGTGGAAAAAGTCAGACGAACCTTGGCAAACTTTGGCCGCATGTGTGGAAATATTCAAAGCGATATCATCACATAAACACCAAGAATACGTATGTCATTTACCCATCCATCAAGACGGATCCTGCAATGGTCTTCAGCATTATGCAGCTTTGGGTAGGGATGAAAAGGGGGCTGAATCTGTCAATTTAAAAAAAAGCGATAGACCAAATGACGTGTATAGTTACGTGGTAAAATTGGTAGAGAGTAAGAGAATTCAAGACCAACTGGATGGTAGTGTTACAGCAGCTCAATTGGAAGGCATTGTTACTAGAAAGATTATCAAGCAGACGGTGATGACCACCGTTTATGGAGTTACTAGATATGGAGCTAGACAACAGGTTATAGATAAATTGAGTCAGATTCCAAATATAGACAAGAGATTGATTTTGGTTTGGGCTCATTACATTGTAGAATCCACTTTTGATTGTTTGACCACAATGTTTACTTCTTCCAAAGAAATTAAAAACTGGTTATCTGAATGCGCTTCCATTTTAGTAGATAGGGATGTCGTGGTCGAATGGAAGACTCTTTTGGGACTTCCTGTTTTTCAACCTTATTTTTCTGTACAAAAGTTTAATTTGACGACATTTAGCAAAGAGAACAAGATTAATAAGAGAAAGCAGTGTACGGCTATACCTCCTAATTTTATTCATAGTTTGGACGCTTCTCATATGATGTTGACTGCTCTTTATAGCCGGCAGAATGATTTTACATTTGTGTCAGTTCATGATTGTTATTGGACTCATCCTTGTAGTGTGGAGGAGATGAATAGAGTTTGTAGAGAGCAGTTTGTGTCATTACATTCTCAGCCTATTCTTGCTGATTTAAGTAGACAGTTTATCCAGTTGGTGCACAAGAATAAGAAGTATGATTAAATAAATGAGTTAAAAATTAAAAAGTTTGAATTAAAAGTATAAATTTCACGAAACAAATGACCAAATGAATTTAAAATTGATAATGTTTCAATAAAAAGCATACATTTTACGAAATTTGTTTAAATGGAAAATATTTCAGTCACCCAATTTCTTATTTATTTTTAGCCCAAATGAAAACGTCGACACGTGCAACAAAGCTTTTAAAAATATCCCAAACACTGGTATAATTTCGAACCATTTAAATTTAAAATTAAAACATTTAGGCAAATTTAACCTCTTGCAAGTTTTAGACTCTGAATACTTTTTCAGTTGATTTGAAAAATGACAACTTTGTAAATACAATGTATATTTTACTAATGTATTTATCTAGTGTAAAATTTAAAATATTTTACATGCTATTACTTTCTTTTTCTTCTACCTTTTTCCAAAATAGAAGATTTTAAAAGAGGGTATACATTTGTGTTGGTATTCATGTTTTCCATCTTTTTTCGTTGAATGTTTATAAAAAGACGATTGGTAATATTTTCTGGACTGTTTTCATCTGGTAACTCTACTTTTGTAATTTTCTTGGGTGGTACAAAAATTTTGTCAAGGTTGAAGGACACATTTTCATCATCCATTGTTTTGATGAAACTACTGCAAGATATAGGCTTTCTAGTGAATAATGTATCGGTTAAAACATCATTTACAACATGTGTTTGCTTTCTAATATTTCTATTGTTTGGTATGGGGTTTTTAGAATAGTTTGGAGGGACTAGGTTGCTTTTAGTTGTAAAGGACGTAATTTTGTCACATGATGCTGATTCAGTTAAATTTCTAAAGGGAGGTGGAATTTTTAACTTCGGTTCAGGACTTTCCATTTCAATTATCTCCGTTTTCTTACTACTGCTAGAAATGTCGGGATTTGTGTTGCTGAAACTCTTTTTTGGCAATCTTTTTTTAATAAACGTCCGTAGCTTTTTATTTTCGTCCGTCCTACGTTTTGTTTCGTCTTTGAAGGCTTTTAATTGGCTTATTAGCGACTTGGAAAATATTTTTAAGCTATCAATGTCGTTTAAATAGTTTTGTTCCAGAGGCACGGCACAATCCTCATCGTCTAGAGAGTGTTAAGTAAATTTTATTTTATTCTATGAAAAAATAATATAAAATTACCTATATATTTCGTTACTGCTCTATATGCTATGCATTTCGACCTCAACGTTTTACACTCTGCCTTCTTTTTAGCCAAATCCTTATGTGCACCTTTCAAAGTCCTCAATTGTAGAGTTTTAATTCGATTGTCTTCTTTTAATGCCCTTATCAATTTAGTATTTTCTGCCAGTTTGTTTTGCATTTCCACCATTGAATTTTGAAAAGAAAAAATGACATTTTTGTAACCCTGACTGACTGATTCAGATTCTAAATTTTGACCTTTTTCATTACATGATTCATCTATTTGATTGTCCTGTTCCAACTCTCCGTTTTCCTCTCTGGCAAAAGCAAAATACAATTTTCTAATTATATTTGACTCATTTACGGTACATCGACATTGAGGACAGGTACGTCCATTGGATCCGTTATTTTCAGTCGTAAACCACATTTCTATACAACTAGCATGGAAAACGTGGCCACAAAAGAGAGCTGTCATTGTATTTGATGGGAGCATTGATTCACAGCAAATGATACATGCATCTTTCATTTTACAGGTTGAATTTACAAAATATTTTACAAAATTTTAACACATTTAAATTTTAAATTTTCACAATTACAATTTAATTAAAATAAACAAGTTCCAGTTGACTTGGTAACAAATTTAAACTGCCTGACAATTTAAAAGTTTGAAAATTTATATAATTTTGTTTGATTTTTGGATTAATCGAAATATATTACAAATTATATAAATGCCGCGTGAATTAATCACTTTACAAGTTGGTCAATGTGGAAATCAAAGTATTTAAAATAATAATTATTGTAATTAAATTAATAGTTGGAAACGAATTTTGGAAGCATTTATGCGACGAGCATGGAATTAGTCCAGGTGAATTGTTTTTCAATATATTGGTAAAAATATTATTTTAGATGGAACATTAAAGGAATATGATGCGGATATTAACGATCGAAAAGATGTATTTTTCTATAGGGTATTTATGTTAAAAATTATTTCTTTTTTTATTTATTTTCTAAAAAAATTAGGATGACGACGATCATTTTGTACCGAGAGCTGTATTGATCGATTTAGAACCTAGAGTCATCAACAGTATTATAACTTCTAAATACTCTCGTTTGTACAATACTGAAAATATTTACGTTTCAAAAGAAGGAGGAGGCGCAGGTAACAACTGGGCTCATGGATATACCGAAGTAATTTGATATCTATCATTAATATCTATTAATAGTAATTTAATATTGTGTTTTTAGGGTGAAAAATTACACGACGAATTGTTTGATATATTGGGTAAATTTTTAATTATAAATTTTAATATTTTGGATATAAAAATATTAGACAGAGAAACTGAAGGAAGTGATAATTTTGAAGGCTTTCTCATGTATCATTCTGTTGCAGGCGGAACGGGTACACTTTTTTAAATATAAATTGAAAAATTAGTCTCATTATTAGACTTACATTTAAACTGCGTACATTTTAAAATATTTTAAGATGCTATTTTTTCAAATTTAATATTTTTTAAGGATCCGGTCTTGGATCTTACATGTTGGAAAAAATAAATGACCGCTATCCTAAAAAAATGATTATGACTTGTTCTGTTTTTCCAAATCATGAAGAAGTGAGTGATGTAGTTATTCAACCCTATAATACCATATTGACGACTAAAAGGCTTGTTGAAAATGCAGATTGTGTGGTATGGTATTCATTTTAAAAATTTTTAAATTGTATTTTATAAAGATTGTTCTGGATAATACAGCTCTTCATAGAATATCTGCTCAACGATTACATGTGTCTCATCCTTCTATGGATGACATTAACAAGCTAGTTTCTACTGTAATGTCTATTAGTACTGCTACGTTAAGATATCCGAGTTATATGAATAATGATCTTACAGGAATAATTGCTCCGTTGATACCTACTCCAAATTTGCACTTTTTGATGACTGGATATACGCCTCTTACAACTGAATCTAGCGTAAATTATATAAATGTGATAAAAAATACTTAATTTCAAAAAAATTATCTAAAAAAGGTTTGAAAATTATCGAAAAATGATTGTAAAATTTATAAAATGGATAAATGTGATAAAAAATACTTAATTTCACAAAAATTATTCAAAAAAGGTTTGAAAATTATCGAAAAATGATTGTAAAATTTATACAAATATTAAATACTAAATCAGCAAAGAACGAGTATCCGAAAAACTACCGTCTTGGATGTCATGCGCCGTCTACTCCAACCTAAAAACATGATGATTTCTAGCAGCTCAAACAGAAATCTTTCAAATTGTTACATTTCAATCCTCAACATAATCCAAGGAGACGTTGACGTTACACAAGTTCATAAAAGTCTTCAAAGAGTCAGAGAACGAAAAGTGGTTAATTTTATTCCTTGGGGGCCGGCAAATATCCATGTTGCTTTGTCTAGAAGATCTCCATTTATCAAACATCAACATAGAGTCACAGGATTGCTTCTCGCCAACAATACAAGAATTACCTGTGTAATTAACTTTTGAATATTTGGGAAAAAACATTATCTAGTTTTTTATAAATTTAGATTTTCGAACAACAACTTGCTCAATATCAAATGCTGCGTAAACGTGAAGCTTTTATTAACGTTTTCCGGAAATTTAACATTTTCAAGGATTCTCTCTCTGAATTTGACGATTCTTACAATTGTGTTATGGACATGGTACAAGAATATCGAGCTGCAACTAAACCAGACTACATTGAATGGTGTTTCAATAAAGAATCTCAGCTAACCACAGAAGATGGTGTTAAAAATGTAGCTGAAACTCTTTCATAACCAATATTCAATAAATATAATTTATTGAACGTTAAGATAAAATTTTCAATTTAAAATAATTCCTTGTGAGAATTTTACTTAATTATGTATAATTTTTGGACAAACAAAGTATATATTTAAAAGTTGTGATTAAGAAAGATAATATCAGGTGATTAGCTAAATTTCCCTAAACAAACAATAATTAACTTGTCATTAATTTGACTCGATACTAGAGATATTTTAACAGAATTTTGCAGGGTTAAGATCTTAAATGGCCCGTAGTCTTTTAATTTTAAACAAAGATTGTGACACGCGGAAAATCAGATTATTAACTTGAATAATTTTATATGTAAAAGAATCTAAACTATATTACAATTATTTGTAGAAATTTTGATTAGAAACCTCAAATTTATATCACGATTTTGAAAATTATAAATTAAAAATATTTACATTTTATTTTTTTAATAATTTAATTTATAATTAATGCACTATTGACATTTGATTAATAGAAAGCACGAAGATGTAATGACTTGTTGCTAATATTGGTCATTTTACTAATATTTATAAAAATAATCAATGGTGTTCTCATTGCGGTAGATTAAAGAATTTTACAATTACTGTTCATTATTTAGACTTGTAAAACTAATTATATATTGTAATTTAAAAAACTATTTTTTAAATTTTATAATATTAATAATATTAATTAATATATTAATTAAATAACAATTTTTCGTTTTTACTCAAGTATTCTTGAGTATTACTCCCTCTTGTAAAGAGTTTTGTTTATATAGTGGAAAGTAAATTAACACATGTCCCGAGGGCATCGTTAGTATTTATCGTCTCACACACTTGCCACACTTTAATATCGGCGCTTTTTCATTACGTCTTATCTTCGTGTGGAAGATTAATCCATTGGTTTGAGAATTTAGCATAATTAGGCGCCGGACCATGTGCTAAATGAAGGTATAAAACACTGTAATTCATAAATTAACCTTTCATGTAGTAATTTGCATTTAAAAAACGTTTATTCTTATTAAATTGTTACAGTTAATCCCCTTTGATTAGTAAAAGTATAACTTACAATATTATTTTTTTATTTAAACATTTGGTTATTTATTTCGTGAAATTTATACTTTTTATTCAAACATTTTTAATTTTAAACACATTTGAATATTTATTTAATGACATAATACCAATAATAGTGATCCAATATCCTTCCAGTGATTTTAATCACTTAAAAATGTACAATACATATTATAATATATTGTCACGTGCCATTGTTTTTTTATATTTCATAACATTTAATTCTTAAATTTTAGTATAAGTATTTAATAAAGTTATTAAACACCACTCTTTTGTAGAAAATCTTTACTAACCAAAATTTCAACTTTTTTTAATATAAATTTATCATTATATACACAAGAAACTAAAATTCATACATGCTAAAATTTAGCAGCTAAAATAGCCTTAATATCATTTGACTTTATTTATGACTCAATTATCGACACTTTTTTAATTTCAGTGACAATTTGTACAATATTGACAAGTTGAAACCAAATGATGATTACATTTTCTTCAATAAATTGCAATGAAACACATAAATCATTCAACAAGTTTAAAAATATACAATAGAAACAATAACATCAAGATATCATGTCGAATTGTCGATAATGAATCCAATACAACCAAGACCTTTCAAGTTTATTAAAAATTTTACAAGATTCTTTATAAAAGGTTAATTTTTTTTAAATTATATTTTTTATTCATTAAAAAGGGGTGTTGTTATAGACACATTTATAAACTTATAAATTAAACCTTTTTATAGAATCAAATATAAACTCTAGAGCTAAATCATGAATCTAAAATGTTCACTTCATGAAAGTTGAGTGTGTAAATATTTACAACCTTAGCCCTTAAATTTAAATACATTTAAATGAATTTTAGTGGATTAATATTTAAAGACTATTTATTCAAAGGGGGCGTGATTCACAATATCAAATGTACCACAAGTTTCAGTGAAATTCCCATGCATGATATATTGGTGTTGTACAGAGTAAAATGCAATAATTGGACCATTTTGTTTGATTTTAACTCTTACATGTTGAAATTTTATTTCTCAAGATTTATCTCAAAATTACATTCGTTTTACATTAAATTGCATTCCAACATTTTAAACCCAAAATTTCATAAAAACATGCAAAAAAACTATTGAAAGAACTTCAATTTGTGTGAAAATTCAATTTTAACATTCATTATTTTCTCATTAAAGTTAATGTTATATTTGACTAGTAATTAAGTGAATTAGTGGTCGGATCACACCATTTGAAAATTTACCAAAAAAACTTCATAATGTCCCTCAAATCGAGAGAAACGCTAAGAAAAGGTACATTTTTATTTAACATTTTCAATTTATATAATTATTCGATTATAAGATGTACATTTCCTTGAAATTTGTTTTAAATTTATAGAGTAATGCTATTGAGTTGGATTTAATTATTTTTAAATCTAAATGTCGGATTCACAATCTCAATTATTGCAGATTTTATTTTTTTCCAACGAATTTGTTTTTTTTTGGGAAAATTTTCTTAAAATTTAAAGTTTAATCGAATAATCTAGATCAGATGGTAATAAAACAGAATTTAATTAATTTCAATAAATTTAAATGATGATATTTATTTCCATTTTATTTGTACAGTAGTATAATTTATTTATTACAGATAAATTTATATTATTTTGAAGAATTTTGAAGAATTTTTTTAAAAAAACTTACAATGTTAAAATTTTAATTAAAATGTTATTTACACTAACACCACAATTTGGAATTAGCTTTAAAAAAGTTTTAAAAAGTTTGAGAAATTTTTAAAAAGTTTAAGAAAATATTTAAAAAATTTTGTTGGTGTGAAAAAATAAATTACTGTTTATATCTAATTTTAATTTTTAAAAATTATTTAATTTAAAAAAATGTAATTTTATTGACAATTTCAAATATTTTTTAAAATATAAAATTATAAACGATAATATACAGGCGCGTAGTGACATATTTTTGAATAGGGGGCGAAACGCCGCCCCAAAATTTTTTTAAAGAAAATTTTCA
>JAUZND010007131.1:0-10476 GCA_034780555.1 Coelogynopora nodosa
TCGACTACTTTTTCATTCGATTCGACTAAAATCGAATCGAAGTCGAATGAAAATCGAACCGTGTGGACGCAGCATAACATACAAATAACATACATTTTAATAACTTTCATTTATCCATCAGCACCTTCCATCATCATCATCATTATCAATGTGAACAACAATTTCATCACACACAACAAAAACCTAAACAAGCCTACCTGCACAAGTTACAAAGAACCCGATTTCACACAAGACATCGACACCCTCCTCTCTCCCATCATCGACCCCAACACAAATCCACACTTCGCCACGCCATTTTCAAATCCGCCAACTTACATATACCACAAGACAATATCAAAAAAATTCACTCGCTTCTAATCCAAAGACAATCTACCTTATCCAACGCATTCGTACACTCAATCCAACACATTCACCAGACATCTCCATAACACCCAAATCCAGTCTTTCATAAAAAAAATTGAAAGCTTCTACTCATTCATCGAATCTTTCGACCAACAAATCCAACTCCAAAAAGCTCTTGTCCACCATCAAACATCTTGACAACAAACTTCAATTTCATCTTAACTTACACATCACTTTCAAAAACAAAAAATCCAAACACGTTTTTATCCATTAGCTTTTCAAACTTCTAAACATCCACACCTAATCACAAAGTCGTTATGATTACCAAGAAATTTAGACACCTGCCCTCTTCACCCGTCATACCTTCCACCGCTACAGGGCCGGTATTATATACGAAAAACTTGGCAGTCTCTTAAAATTGACAAACAGCCCAATTTCAATAAACTAAGATGTAAGTGCTTCGGAAAACATAATCACAAAATTTCACCAGATGAAATTAAAAATGGTAGTAACAGAGTCGATACTTTGGATATATTCCATGTCGAATGAGATGAAGTATTTTAGATCACTAATCTTGTGAATCTGTTACTAATTAGGTACATTAAAACAATGTTTTTCTTTTATAAGTAAATAAAGGTGTTCTGTGAACTATAGTAAATTTGTTGACAGGTGTATTAAATTTCAATATTAATGATATTAGAAGAAATGTATTATTTTTAATTAGATTTTATTAATCAATTTATTATTGAAATCTAGTGTTTGTTTATCAATTAAAATAATATTTGTTATTATTTTAGTACGAATATTTTAAAGTTCGCTGGTGTTATTAAAGGTGTCAACTGTCTTTTGTTTCACATTTCTTCACCAAAAGTTATGTTGTATTATGTTACAGTACCTATATATAATCCACGATAATAAACAGATAATAACAGATCATTGTTGAAGTATTATCTGGCAGTTTGCTTGTTTATGACTTTTATTTATTTATTGTACTGACAATATTTAACATGCATTATTAATTCAGAGCCTTTCAGTTTATTAACACGTGAATTTTATGTTTTTTTATTTATATATTTCCCATAAAATATTACTCTTTTCATCAGTATACCGCAATTTACTTTATAGGTTGTCCTGTTTATCTCGATACCATTATTTAGAAAGAAGTGTATCAGTGCATGACCGGAGTTTCCGCCTATAAATGGCTTTTTCATCAAAAAGATTAGTGAAAAATGTCGATTAAGTTTTTTTTTAAAGTTTTATTCAGTTTGTCTAGTTTATAACGGTTGATGTTAGCTATATATAATTTGCAGCTGTTAATGCCTGTTATCAATTTTTTATGTATAAATACTTAAATTCGTTATGGTGTTATTTTGTTATGTAAACATGCCCATTTGGTACAAACGATCAAATACTACCTATGCAGGAATTCTTGTGCAACATTTTTACATGCATCTAAAGAAATTTTACTTATAGTATAAAATGTGCTTTTAATTTTTCAAACTCCTTTTGATATTTTCTTTCTATAAACATGATTGTTAACGTATATAACTTTATATATAAACACGTAGACCTTCCAAATTATTCAATAGCTAAACATATGGTTTTTGATAGACAGTTATTCAAAACATTTTGTTAGGAATTTCTATTATTTATTTCTATATTTTCTATCTGTATTTCTTGCTAAAATAACGGTAAATATTTATTAATGCGAAACTATGGGCTATTGTAATTGAAAATATTTTAGATTATTCGCGCTTATATTTATAAATATAATAAAATATTTAAAAACGGAAATATTCCGACCGGTTTTGTTTTCGCTCGGAATACTTGCATTTTAAATTCTTTTATTATATGTATATTTTAGCATCTTAAGTGATCACGCCTTTATGTTGTTTTTATAATAAATTATTTTTTTGTCTTAATTGTTTATATTACTATAATTAGTAATGATGTAGAATTATTTGATGTTGATTATTATTGATTGTTTTAAATTCGTACCATAAAAACATACCGATAGTACTTTTTTTAATAACAAATGTACATGTTAAATTTTGTTTTTTAAATGTAGGTCGTTTCAAAGTGTTGAGATTGTTGTTGAGTTGAGACGTCTCGTATTGAATAGTTTTGTATAATTATGTATTTTAAAAGTATTAGTCATATCCATCGATTTTGCTGTTTGCATTTAGTACTATTTCATTTTTTCGGCTTTCAATTATCAAATGTTTAAATTTGATGCCTATTGATGTTAATTAAAAGTTGATTAATATTGATTTCTCGTTTATCTGGATTAAATAAAATCTGTCTTTGCGTGTGCAGCTCCAGATCTGGGACACTGCCGGTCAGGAAAGATTTCGCGCCATCACACAAACCTACTATCGATCGGCAGCGGCCCTCATTCTCGTCTATGACATCACCAGTCAGCCCAGTTTCGACTGTCTCCCCCAGTGGATTAAGGAGATTGAGGCCTATGCCAGTCCTTCAATAATTCGCATTTTGGTTGGTCAGTTGAACTGTTTTATTCCTTGTTGATCAGTTGAAATTTAAAGCATGGGATAGGAACCTGTGATCTGTGAAAAATGAAGAAGGGCATAATTTCTTAACAGTATATTATTATACCGCAGCATCATCTATGAAGCTAACATCATATTTTAAACATTTTATAATAAATAATCTCAATTATAAATAGGTTTACTGTACTGTTTATATGCTCCTTATGAAAATTATGTCGATTGAAATAAAATTATTTCGATTGAAAATGATATAACTCAAATATATTTGAACTTTCAGAAAAATAATGCCGGATGGGCAACCACCTTTTTGAACAATATTTTAGTTAAAAAAATTATATTAATTTCGATAGTACACCGGACGCTTTCCGTAGTCCCTTACACAGCATTATAATGCATGATGCCTTTTAGGTGCAGTCTTGTGAAGTAACAGTTAGTCCACTCAGTCTAAACCGGACACCCATAAATCTAAACAAATAGTCAGGTTTATACATCGTTCAATTTATAGAAAGTGAAGTAGTTTACCTCGTAGTTTATTTGCTACTTCGATGTGCGGCTGTCTCTCTATCAATTGGTGCTTCAGGAATATACTGTTACTGCACAAGACTGCAATTGAAAAGGCATTCGAATTATACGAAGCTAAATACATTCTAATTATTTGTAAGGGACTACGGGAAGCGTCCGGTGTACAGTTTAGGCGCGTCCGGTTTATATGTGCTATTTAATATGGAAAAGATAGGAAGGCTATATCGGTTCTTTGACTGGCGTTCAGTGTGAACAATTGACCGGATTAGGCACATCCGGTTTAGGAGGAGTAGACTGACTCCTAAATCAGTAATTGATAGAGAGAAAGACAGTAGAAAACCAGCCACACATCGAAGTAGCAAATAAACTGAGAGCCAAGAGGTAGCTATATTCCTAAAGCAGTAATTCATATTCTAATTGTATAATTCCAGTGCATTATAATTTGCCCAAAGTCACTATTAGACACAGTGATAAGTTGAGTATGTTACAAACGTAACGCAGGATAGTAAGCATTATTATTTTCAATACAGCCTACTGCATAAGATGTCTATTAAGAAGAAGCGCATTGAGTTAAATCTTATCGACAAAGTGAAAATAATTAAAGAAGTGGAAGGTGGAAAGTCATATGCGACAGTTGCTAAGACATATAATATTGGAAAATCAACGGTGGGAGATATTGTAAAGAAAAAGAATGAAATTAACGAAGTGCGAGAACAGAGTCTGCAGCTCCCAGACAGAAAACGCTTGAAATTGTCCAAATTTCCATATTTAGAAAAATCTATGAATATTTGGATAAGATCAGAAGCAGGAATAGCAGGTTTAAGTAACTGCCACTTGTTAGTTCAAGCCCAAGAATTTGCAGTCAAGTTGGGAATAAAAGAAGATGATATTAAAGAGGGGTGGGTGTCCAGATGGAAGGCTCGCTATGGATTAAAATCGACTGTTATACATGTGGAAGCAGGTGCAGTTTGTAATAGTACAGTGGAACAGTGGACGAAGACTCGTTTAAAGAATCTTCTCAACACGTATACTCCAGATAACATTTATAACGCTGATGAAACAGGGTTATTCTGGAAACTACTAGCCAACAAGACCATCGCTTTCAAAGATCACAAATGTGAAGGTGGGACTTTGTCGAAGGAGCGGATTACGTTACTGGTTAATGGCAATATGGCTGGAGAGAAGGAGGCTCTATTCGTTATCGGCAAGTCAAAAACTCCACGATGCTTCAAAAGACATAGTCCTCCTCAAACATATGAAGCGAACAGTAAAGCATGGATGACTAGCACGCTATTCACAGAATATGTACAAAGATTCGATAAAAGAATGAGACTAGAAAGTCGCAATGTAGCTTTGGTTGTTGATAATTGCCCGGTACATCCTGCAATTGACGGATTAACAAACACCGAGCTTGTTTTTCTTCCCCCAAATCTGACGGCTAAGTCTCAGCCAATGGATGCTGGCGTCATCAGGTGCTTCAAAGCCAATTACCGACGTCGTCTGGCTACGCGTCAGTTAGTGGCCTTCAACAGCAATAAGCCACACCTCCTGACACTCTTGGACGCGCTTTACATCTGTGACGCTGCTTGGAACGATGTGTCCTCTGAGTACATACAGAACTGTTTCAAGAATGTTGGTTTTCTTCCCCCAACTGCTCCACCACCTGAAGAAGGAAGTGATGTCCAGCCGTTAACATGTGCTAATACTTCATCTGCGGAACACACTATTTGGGATCGCCTACGTGCTTCGGGATTGCTACCAACTGAGATCTCTCCATCTGACTACATTTCTGTTGATAATGATGTTGCAATTGCAGGAACTCCTTCAGTAGACGAAATTGTTGCGTAAGTTACTTTTTAAATTAAGTTTGGATGACAAACTTGTTTTATAGAAAAATAGTTTTTTTATCCATTTCAGCGAGGTGACTACTGCACCTATTCTAGAAGCCGACATTGAAGAAAACGATGAAGATGAAGCTCCGTCAGCACCGCCTGTGAAGCTATGTGAGGCCATTGACATGGTTGAAGCGCTCCAGAGGACTTTGTCAACCCTATCAATGGATGACTATAGAAGACACGTAGTGAAATCAGGTCTGGTTTTCCTCGGTGATGCTTTGTCTCATAAAGTATTGCAAAGTAAAAAAAAGACGTACATTACTGATTATTTTCAATGACACTATCTAAATTGAACACATGTACATAGTGCGTTATGTCTATAGAAATAAACTTGGATCACCATGGCCTTAACTTCTTCACTTTTTATAAACCGGTCGATTTGTTTAGATTTATGGGTGTCCGATTTAGGCGGAGTAGAGAGTAGACTAATAATAAGTTTGATTTTATAAGTTATGAACTTTTTAAACATATTTATTACATAAATTATTACGCTTTGCTAAATTTATCTGAAACCACCCTCCGAATAAATGTTAAAATAATGTCACGGTTCTATTATATTATGAAGTAAATATTAATTAGCTTTCTGTAGAAATATATTATTTTATCTGTTAATATATTACTATATATTAATCATTTTTTCAGGTTATGACTGTTTAACTTGATAAATAAAAGATAATGCCCTTTTTACTCTATAAAACAACAAATTTGATAATATTGTTTTCTCTTTAACTTTGGGAATTTCAAAATAAAGTTATGAGTATTGGTTAAATAATTTTTGGATTTGTGTGCGGCCACCTTGCATTTACAGTGAAAGTGTAGACAACATGTTTTTCTGAGTTATGTATGAAATGGTTGGAAAAATAGATAGATATGTGAAGGTTAAAGATACATGTTTTGGAGAGCTTTTTCTCAATTAACTGCTATATAGTATACCGCATGCAGCTGTGAAGATTTTAGTAATTGTCAACAACCTCTGAAATTTGATCGATTCTGTAAATTTGAGAATTTATTTTCGAGCGATTTTTGTTTCTGGTATTGGTCAATGTTTATTAAATGTGGTGTTTGTTTATTTTATATGTTCTTTTTCATTTTTCTTGTCATAATATAAAGTTTTGTGTAAAATCCTATACTGATGCAATTATTGTTATTATCATTTAACCATTTTAAAGCATCTGTCAAATAAAATATATTCTTGAATTATGTTATACTTGTACTAAATTCATTAATTTGTAATGTTACATAATATATATAGTTTAAAAACTATAACGATCATTCGTTTTAATTAAAATATAGTCGTGCTTTTATTATATAGCGATTTACCTTATTTTGAATTGTATTTCGATCTTACAAGTTCTTGCAATTGTTTACATATTTTTAAATGGCGATTTGCATAGGCTACATAATTTTCATGATTGATTTGTGGTCAACAGAAAATTTTATTTAAATTTCCTGTTTCGTGTGACTTTTCTGTAGTCTGACATTGCCATTGGTATTTAAAACTGAATTCCTTAAAACTATTGCATTAACGGTTAAACGTTTAATAAAGTGTAAACATATTTAAAGTGTCTAACAAACCATAACGTTCAAAATGCTATAGTATTCAAATATAGAGGTAGAAGGAACTCTGAGCAATTCACTTAATTTAAAACCAATTACTAAACATAAGAATGAGTTACAATAGTTTGTTTTATTATCGTTCAAGTGCAAACTAAACCCTACTTGTTTTGTTTCGTGAATGACAATTTATATTTCTATGAATTTTTTAATTAATTGAATTAAATAATTAAATTGAAAAAAAATTAATTAATAATTTATTAAATTTTTGTTATTTGTTTTAAATTTTTTAATAATGGTAAATTTTGAATTCATTACAGTTTTATTTTTTGTCTTATCTATGATGGATATTTTAACTTTTTTAAAGCCCAATATTCTTCAAATGAATGAAAGTATATAGAGTATTAAATTTTTGTTTAATTTTTTTGGAACATCCATTTTAAAACTGTTTTTATCTGTATTTTACGCATTTCTATACACTTATTAAAATCCCTTTAAAATGCAACACGCACAATGTATTAAAATTATATAGTTAATAATAATTTTTGCATTAACAATTTTAAAATAAATCTTTGAATGGTATGAAAAATAACTATGATGCATTTATTTATATTTAATTTGTATTAATTAATAAATTGTACAATCAAACATAAATACGTACGCCTCGATCAAAAAATTTGCGGTCTAAGCACTGTTTATAATATGACTCCCTTTAGTACGCTGTGGTCGGTAGGCCTACTTCCAAACTAACATTTAATAACATGATAATGCCCATTTCTGTAAATTGCATATCGTAGTTTGTTGAGGTGCAGGGAGACACTGGTTATTTCAGAAAAGTTAAGAGAATTGAACAGTCTTATCTTTGGTCGGATCGCTATACCTTCTCACCAACTAGCTATACTGTCTCTCCCCCCCCCCCGTCGTCCAGGCAACAAGAGCGACTTGCTGGCCAATAGGGAGGTGCCACGTCACGTCGGAGAAGATTTTGCACGGCAGCACAGCATGTCTTTCCTGGAAGCCTCGGCCCTTGAATGCGATAATGTAGACTCTATGTTCTACCAGGTGGCCGAACAGTTGGTGCTGCAGCTCAAGACCGCCGATCAGGACCTGTGCCAGATGCGGGGGGGAAGAGGTGGGGTGGGACTGGGGGTAGAGGTGCCGGGCGGCTTCTCCCTCTTCCAGGTGCACCGGGACAACTTTGCCAACAAGTGTTGCAGTTAGTTGGCAGCCGGCGCGTTGATAATTATGAGGCTTAGCTTAGAAAGCATATTTAAGTCTAGTCTAACGCTGCTATTATTGTCAGAATAGAGAGTTATTCATGAAATGTCAAATTTGTTATTAAATTCTTTCGATTTGGCGGCCATTGTATATTTGTTTCAATAACTTCTTTTAGCTTCTGTTACAACTGGATTGGAAAATGTCAAAGGTGTAAGTAATCAACGAAAGTTACTTAAAAGTTTGAATACTTTTTGATTGTCAAAATTTAATAATGGCAAAAATGCTAAGCTCATTTTGAGTCATCCGTTGTCTTCAAAAGTGTATTAAGAATTAGACAGTTACTGAGAATTTCAGAAAAATGGCCTCGGTAGAATTTGAGTAATTGAGACTTAATAATCATACCCTCTTGGTTCTTCTATAAGGGTTAAATTTGATAATTTTGATATAACATATTTTCTGGTTAAGTGGATTTAAAAAAGCAGTATATTTTGTTTTTAGTATTAGAACAGCAACATTGATATGGCAGCTATGTTGCCGGTATTAGTTGGTAAAGCATGTTTTGTGTTGGATCGCATATATTATTTATACCACGTGTATTTTTGAATGATTACGTATCTGAATTTAAGTGAACATATGCAATTAACAATCACTTAATTGAATATAAAGGAAAATAGCTGCATTACTTGGTGTTTTGTGCTAAAACAGTATCTACTTTTTAAATTTTCTATATTTCCTACCGCTTGTGAACACCCATTGTTGAACCCGACGTATTCCTAAAGTGTTTCAAGTTATTGTTTTAGGGCAGCTATAAGAATATTGTCAATGTTATAAACATCTAATAATATTTTACACAAAGATCAGTCCGAATGAAATATACTTCCTTAAAATTAACGGTGCGGTATTTTTAAAAATTTGTTTAGTATATTGTTTGTGAATTATAATTACATACATAATATATAGTGACAGTTGAACCAAACTGCATTAAGTGGATTTGATGCAGAAAAACACGTTTAATCACAGCCCCCACAAAATGTTTTAGTTGCCATCCACTTAAACATGAGCAGAAACCTTTACTTCCCCCTATATACGCACGTAGTAAATGAGAGGCCCGTACGTATTCAAAAAACTCGTTTTGATCATTCCACATTGTCATGACTTTATTAAGGCTTTATTATATAAGGCAGGCTACTCCTATTAATACGTTTTGCTTCATGAAAAGTGTCCGTTTTACAGACTTTTTCATTTCTTGGTGCAATATTGTTTCTTTTATTATTTTGTATTGTACGCCACACTGTGTTACCTACAATAGAAAATATTCGCTGATGTTTGAATTTCGTTGTGTGTTTTACGTTATTTTATCTGACTGTTCATATATTTTATCCTCTAAAAACTTCAGTATTAAAAACTAATTATGTCTTATTATGTCTAATTACATCTAATAAACTATTTCTCTATATTTATTATACTATATTATCTTTGGTGTCTCATATATAATTTACGGAAATATGAGTTCAACAAGTTTATTTACAAAATGAATTTATAAAATTACAAACTTATAGAATTTTACTATTGAAATATTAATATTATAATATTATAATAATATTAATTTTAATATTATTCATAAAGTAGTTTATAACATGTAAACTCAAGATTGATATATAAAATCGAATTATCAGTATTATCGTTAAATGATAATTATTAACTATAACAATCTTGTCCAGTATTATTTTATACAAGATATACTACTTACAAGTATTAAATGTTGCTTGTTAATTATATTATGTATGTTAAATTGGCTTCCAGAGGTGATTTTTCTCAGTCTTGAACACTAAAACTATTGTAAATTGATGTATTTACATGCTGTATTGCTTTTTGAATTATTTACGCTTACAATACTGCAAGATATTATTAAGTTATTTGAACACAAAATCACACCATGTCTCTTTTTTGTTTTGTTTATATTTTTTCTGTAGCGCTGATATCTTTTTGAACAGCTGTGTTACACTATATTTTCATTGATCAATTGCTAGTCTGTGTATTATTTTTATTTTTAATCTCGTGTCATTTTTATTTCTTACTACCCTGAGTTCTGTAATTTTACCTTAGCACAAATAAAAAGTTTTTAACGGAATGCTTTCTTAACTTCTTTATTTAATGTGTATGTGTAATAGTAAATTACGTAGTATGAGCCATCAAATAAACGTGTATTCTTTTTAGATATTATGGTATTTAGAATTTTTCGATTGGAATTTTTTCCGTATAGTTGCGATATTGTTAAAAATTGGTATTTTTCAATTTTTTTAGTAATTATTTTTCAAATAGCGGTCATTTGTTTTTTCATTGTATAATATACATATATGAAGTGAACAAAAGAAGTATAACCAAATTGAGGCTTTACTAAACATAGAACTTATCCATATGAAACATAGGCGTAT
>JAUZND010007132.1:0-13660 GCA_034780555.1 Coelogynopora nodosa
GAGGTCATTCATGAACAAGAGCAGAAAGCTGAGGTCATTCATGAACAAGAACAAGAAGTGGAAGTTATTCATGAACCAGACCATAAAACGGATATTATTCATAAGTTGGAACCTACAACTGACATTTCTTTCGAACCTGAACAAAGAATTAATATAACTGATGAAGCAGCGCAGAAAATAGAAATCACTCATGACACAACGCCTAGTGAGTCGACTATTGAACCGTTAGAAAAGACTGACATCGTTCGTGAACCAGAGCAGAAAGCTGAGGTCATTCCTGAACAAGAACAAAAAGAAGCTGAGGTCATTCATGAACCAGACCACAAAGCAGATGTTGTTCATGAGTTGGAACAGAGACTTGATATTGCTCTCGAAACTGAACATGGAATTGATTTAACTGATGAAGCATCACAGAAAGTCGAAATCACTCATGCAACTACGTCTAGTGTCGAAGCGAGTATTGAACCATTAGAAAAGACAGACATTATTTGTGAACCAGAGCAGAAGGCTGAGGTCATTCATGAACCAGACCACAAAGCAGATGTTGTTCATGAGTTGGAACAGATGCTTGATATTGCTCTCGAAACTAAACATGGAATTGATGTAACTGATGAAGCATTACAGAAAGTCGAAATCACTCATGAAACAACGTCTAGTGAGTCGACTATTGAACCGTTCGAAAAGACTGACATCGTTCGGGAACCAGAGCAGAAAGCTGAGGTAATTCATGAACAAGAGCAGAAAGCTGAAAGCGTTCATGAACTGGAACAAACAGTGGAAGTTATTTATGAACCAGACCTCAAAGCCGATATTAGTCATGAGTTGGAACAGAGAACTGACATTACTTTCGAACCTGAACAAAGAATCGATGTAACGGATGTAGCAGCACAGAAAGTTGAAATCACTCATGAAACAGAATCTAGAGATGAATCAACTGTTGAATCGGTACAAACAGCGGATGTCGTTCACGAATCAGAACAAAGAGGAGATGTCATTCAAGAACAAGAACAAGAAGAAGCTGAGGTCATTCATGAACCAGACCACAAAGCAGATGTTGTTCATGAGTTGGAACACATACTTGATATTGCTCTCGAAACTGAACATGGTATTGATGTAGATGATGAAGCATTTCAGAAAGTCGAAATCACTCGTGAAACAACGCCTAGTGAGTCGGCTATTGAACCTTTAGAAAAGACTGACATCGTTCGTGAAACAGAGCTGAGAGCTGAGGTCATTCATAATCAAGAGCAGAAAGTTGAGGCCATTCATGAACCAGACCACAAAGCAGATAATGTTCATGAGTTGGAAAATAGGCTTGATATTGCTTTCGAAACTGAACATGGTATTGATGTAACTGATGAAGCATCACAGAAAGTCGAAATCACTCTTGCAACTACGTCTAGTGTCGAGGCGAGTATTGAACCATTAGAAAAGACAGACATTATTCGTGAACCAGAGCAGAAGGCTGAGGTCATTCATGAACCAGACCACAAAGCAGATGTTGTTCATGAGTTGGAACAGAGGCTTGATATTGCTTTAGAAACTAATCATGGAATTGATGTAACTGATGAAGCATCACAGAAAGTCGAAATCACTCATGAAACAATGCCTACTGTCGAGTCAACTTTTGATCCACTAGAAAAAACAGACATCGTTCATGAACAGGAGCAGAAACCTGAGGTCATTCATGAACAAGAGGAGAAAGCTGAGGTCATTCATGAACCAGACCACAAAGCAGGTGTTGTTCATGAGTTGGAACATAGACTTGATATTGCTCTCGAAACTGAACATGGAATTAATGTAACTGATGTTTTGATAACACTTCAACCTTTGATGAAAACGGATGTTCATGATGAATCTGGGCGTGAGACTGTTGCTTTTCATCAACCAGATCATGAAGCCAATGTCCAAAGCCAAATACACCAAAACGCTGAGATTACTCGTGAATCAAAACAAAAGGCTGAATTTTCCCAAGAACTAGAAAAAAAGACCACAGTCATTACTGAACAACAACAGATAGTCAAAATCACTCATGAAACTGATACAAATATTGAGAATGTTCATGTGCAACAGCACCAACAACAGCATGTAGTTGGTGTCGATTCTGAAACAAAAGAAGTGGTTGTAGACTTACTTGAACAAGAACAAAATGTTGAATTATTGCATGAATCAAATGAAGAAATTGACATTACTTGTGAATCTGAACAAATATTAGAAGTCATTGGATATGTTGATGTCACACATAAGCAGAAACAAAAAGTCGAAATGTCTCATAGGTCTGGTCAAATAACAGTGACCACTCTTGAAGCGGACCACAAAGCTGATTTAATTAATGAAACTAAACATGAAGATAATGAACAAGATGAAAAAGCTGATGTCATTTATGGACCTGTAGAAATTGAAGAAGCTGAAATTGTGCATGATCCAGATTTGTCAATGGAACTTAACTTTTTGGAGGAAGAAGAAGTAAACCTCGAATTGCAATACGCTGTTGCAACTACTGTGACAGAAAGTAGTAACACTGAGGAGGAATTTGAATCTGATTTAAATTTAGCAGGGAAGACATCCCCTTTCGATAGCGAATTTCTGTCAAGTGGAATTTCTGTAGATGACGCAACTTCCAAAACCTTTTCAATAGATGGTCATATAGATGACAGTGGTTTCAGTTTATATGCTCAAGATTTAGATCCAAATTTTCTTTCTCAAGACGATGATGCAACCCATACAGATTTATCACTAGTAAGTGATATGACACTTCAACCATCAGTTGGTGAACTTAGTGATTTAGAGTCTTGTAACGATGCAAAGAGTTTGGTTGTTTCGGAATGGTCTGATGATGACGATATTCCTACTCCTCGTGGAGATGTCTCCTTTGATGAAATCACTGCGGAAATGGTTATCAGAACAGACGATGCTGTTGTTGAGTTAATCGCAGAGCAAATAACATCGACTGCACTGGAGCATGCTCAACAATATATTGCTTCTGATTTAAATTTATCAATTCTAACTAAATTATCGGAACCATCGACATTTAAGCATATTGAAGGAAAGAAAGAAAATATTAATTTAAAGACCATTGAATTCTTTGAGTCATCAGCTCAATCACCAGATTTTGTTGAAGATGAAGCAAATACGAGTGAAGAAACATCATGTAATGTCGAATTATCGGTTTCTCATACAGGTGTTTTTATTGAAGGAGAATATGAAAAGTCTACGACTTCTGCTCAATTAGATCCTTCTGCGGATTTTTTCCATGAGGAAGAAGAAACTGTCAAAGCAGAAACCGTTTCATGCGTCGAATCATTAGCTCCACAGACAGATGGGTTCCAGGAAGAGGAAGCTATTATGGCAGAGACCTCTATTCATGTAGAATCATTAACTCTTTCATTGAGTTCGTTTCTTGAAGAAGAAGAAACTGTCAAAACAGAACTCGTTTCAAGCTTAAAATCATCAGCTCCACAGACAGGTATGTTCCAGGAAGAGGAGGCTATTACTGCGGAGACCTCTATTCATGTAGAATCATTAACTCCTTCAGTCTGTTTGTTTCTTGAAGAAGAAGAAGAAACTGTCAAAGCAGATACCGTTTCATGCCTCGAATCTAAAGCTCCGCAGACAGGTGTAGTCCTGGAAGAGGAGTCTATTATGCAAGAGACATCTATTAATTTAGAATCTTCTTCTCATGACGATGTCAAGGTGGATTCCACAACTGATGCCCTATTATTATCCCCATATCCTTGTTTTGAAGAACAAACGGACGTGAAGATGGTTGCAACGTTAATCCGTCACAGCGATATTGGCTATGAAGAAGAACCATTATCACCCATTATAGAAACAACAGAATCATCAGATTGTAGTCCTGAAAGTTTTAAAACTGAAAATTTGAAATATGATCCTACAAGTAAATCATATGTGAAATCTTTGGTAGATCCAATCGTAGTTGTTCCTTTAGAGGGACAAGGTAAAATTGGTTTTGACATAGAGGCTGATGATGAAACTTCAAGTGTTGACAGCTTTCTCACAGTTATTCAAGTTAATGATGACATTCAAATTTCTTCCGTAATACATTCAATCAGTCCACAAAATGTAATCATGACAGAAGGGTCTCGTGAAACTCTCGCATCAGTTGAAGACGACTTTGAGTTGCTTGATTTGTCACATATGGGATCAAATAGATCTTTACAAGCATCGCGGTCATCACTTAGGTCGGATCCAATTTCTGTTGCAGCCCGACAGTCTCAAAGTTCAGTCGCGATTTCCTCTATTGGCGGTCGTACTGGTACTGACTCTGATTCTGTTCCATCGTCCCTTGCAGAATTTGAAAGATTAGAACTTGAGGTTGCTCATGTTGAAAGTAGTAGTCTTGGTACTGGAAGTAGTGATCCGTTGGCTTCTCGTCATCCAGGGTCTATTAGCTCTTCGTTGTCTGAGTTTGAACATCTTGAAAGACAAACAGAGTATCTTGCAGGTTCAGCTAGTTCTTCTCTTGCTGATTTTATTAAACTTGAAGCAGAGGCAGAAAAGGAAGAGGATTGTTCGCATAATTTAATGGCATGTTCTATGAGTAATGAGCTTGAAGTAGAAGCAAACAAAATTGTGGAAGCCCTCGAAAGTGGCAATCTACCGACTAGGAAGCTCTCACCTGATTCTATTCTATCTGGCTCCCATCATGATGAAGAAGAAATGTTTGATATGTCTCCTATGCGAAGTGATACACAAATGTGCATTCAAGAACTTTTAACTGCTGATGATCGGGATTATAACGATATTCAAGAATTCGAAGAAGATGACTCTCTTGATGACGAAGAATCTGTAAGACATATGTCTGTTATTGCAGCAGTTGATGATCCTATGATAGGTTCGGTTACTTCATGTGACTCATCAGTAATGCAGCTAAGTAGTCATTCAGGAACTGCCTGTGGTGGTGAATCATCAGACACAGCAACAACTTGGTCTAAAGATCCCAGCTCGTTTGGTGTGCATGACTTTCACAGTGCAATGGATGTTTCTTCAGATTCTCAACCAAGCTCTTCACAAATCAATATTTCGCGCACGGAGTCGAATTTAGAGTCGATTGACGACGAAGAAATATGGAGTGGTATTGAGGACACAGAGGATTTCAACGTTTCTACATTTGAATCCCATACATCTCAGTATACGGTTGATGAAGTAGGTAATCTCATTTTCACTAGTGTAGCCTGCCCACCTGTACACACTCCGGTCTGGACTGAGTCCACTTGCGATACTCTCAAAGGAGACACGAAGACTGTCTTCACCGAACAACTCCATGGACCAGGTATATTGTTACACGTTGTAAACACCAACTGTTGTATACCTGTTCAACACTATCGTCACCATTTGTGAAATCTACATGTTGTCATTTACTTTGGAATATCTGTATAAATGTATGTCATCATCACTTTTAGTTTTACATTAAATGTAATAATGTTGTTTATTGATGTTCCCGTAATATATGCTAATTGTATTTCTGCTCATATGTTTACTTTTATCACTTTTCTGTATATTCATTTCCACTTTAATATTTTCATTATTCCTTTTTAGTATTTTTTTAATAATTCTTACACAAATAATTAAGAAATATGCGTTTATAAATATAAATGTCTGTGTTTTTTTTTAATTTATTTATTCATTAATTAAAGTTGTAAAGCCACTTGGACAGCTTTTTAACATTTATCACAAGCAAGAACAATTGCATTAACCGTATTTTTTAAAATATTTTTTCTAACTTGGAACTATATGAAACTAACTTTCTAATATATGGAAATCAGTAATGTATCATAGTGAATAACATCTCAATTCTGAAATATATGATAAATATACAATAAAGGAATAATAATGTATACATATTGTATAATATATATAAATGTAAAAAGTAAGTTAATATTTATTTGTGTAAATTTGTATATATTACAGATTTTTTAACTATTATGATATTTTTTGTAATTTTTTTAATAAATGTTGTTTTTTAAAGTGTTTGTGTTTATATATTTTCGCATCATATCTGTATTGTATATATATTTTGTGCATTTATTATAGTTATTTTAATGTAGTTTTGAGTGTTAATTAAAAAATTACTAAAATGATTACTAAAAATAAAACGTCATATATTAACAATATAAAACTATTTCTCTCAATGCTCTAGGCCTATTACACAATACTAATAAAATCTTTTTTTTTCTTAATGTATTTTTGTCAATACTTCACAAAATTACGGTCTTCTAAATCAAAGTATATTTATTATATCGACTCCAATTCTCTTCAGATAATTAATTGTAATGGTCGATCATATTTCTAAATCAAAGATTCAAAAGCCTGCGAGTTATTTAGTTCCTAAAATCTACACTTTTGAATAGTTTGTTGAAAGGCTAACCAAGATAACATACTAGTGACTTATGACATACATATGACATACTAGTGACTTTTTACTATATTAGGTTTTGTTTGGATGGCTAACAAGATCAAATTAGTCGGTAGGGGGGGCATTTTAAATTTATCTATGTAACATACTTATTGCTGTATTAATTTTTTTATATATATAACAATAGTAACACTCACTGCATTATACGCGAAATATTTTTATATTTTAATTCAAATTCCTTTTTCACTATAGAGACAACTGAAGACAACTAAGAAAACACTAAGGAATTTGGATACCTCTGCATGGTAATACATCTGAAAAATGCTTACTTCACCAAATATTCACCAAATAACAATAAACGTCACACTATTCTTAATAGATTAAATATATCTAACTATATTGCATTATACTGTACAGTTAATTTCGCTTTTTAAAACAATAATTTATTATTGGTTTCTATGATCATATAACTTTTAATATTTTTTGTAACTAGAACTTCTCTAATTAATAAACACTTATTATTATAAAAAAAATTAATGATAAATAGTATTAATTAGATTTTTTTATACTATTGGAAACTTTTCCAAAATTCAAATAATAAAAGTCTGCATGATATTTTATTAAGTGAGTTTTAACTGATTCAATTTAAAAAATTGGTTATGTCCTCGAAATAATGTCTATTTTAATTAACATTTTCTTCTTTTTTAGATTTTGTTTTTCTGTCAATCTTTTCCAATCTAATCACCAATATCTGCCTGATTTATAATTGGTTCTCTTTCAACTTTTGTGTATTCTCAAAGTGCGTGCAGAGGTGCCCTCCTTATGTTATCATCCGGTGTCTCCAGACTTCTACTTAACTGAAACGTTGCATGATGGCATTATGGTAGTACCATATACTTTGTCGAACACACGTCGGCATTTTGTGTCTTCAGAAGAACATAGCTACTTTCATTATGTCTTCATTTTATCCAAATCTTTCTCGTTTTCACTCGCTCATTTCAAATTAACCCAGTGCAGTGTCCATCTTTTATTATTACACTTTATGACTGTCAAAAATTTCGTCTTTTGTTGTCAATTTTATTCCCGATCCATATAATATATATTTCTATTATAATATGTTATTCCTATAATGAGAACAACTGTTGGTCAATGTGCTGTTTCGATGTTTCGTCGCTTTCGAAACAATCATTATATTACATTTTATCCCCAAAGACAGTTTATCTTTCGGAAAGTAATACTTTTTTCTAGAACGCAAAATGCGTGTTTCCAATTATACGTCAGCTAGAACTTTTCGATTTATTTTGTTCACGAGTTTGTGCCACAATGTTCTATTCTGCACAAATATAGACGTGTTACCATACTTATTATTTGTGTTGTATTTTATGCTAACGCTGTTGAGAGTCCTTGCTTAGTACGCATTGTGTACAGTGATGGTCTTGCAAAACAATTACGTACTTATCTATTTTCCCATTTAATTTACAACATAGAATTTCATCAATTTCTCTTTTAACAAATTCAGAATTTGTTACAACATTACGCTTTGCTTGCTTTTGGTATATTACATTTTTTATTCTAAGTTTTTTCCAGTTATCGTTTAACCTTTATAATCATAATCTGGTCACATATGCTACATAAATATTAAGTCTATTTTATTTCTACTAAATAATTGTTCTCAAATAATAATTAATTCTGTAACAAAATTTATTGTACTTATTATTAAGCCTTATTTTATGTTCCATTTCTTGTGAAGTTTACTTTTTAGATTAATTTATTAAAATACATATCTTAGTAATTAATTCTATATTACATGAAATAGTTTGTTTTGAGTATATAATACGGGTTATTATAATTAAAAAATTTTGAATTATTGATATATTATTACTATAAATAATTAATAATTATTGTATATTATTATTGTATAAGTATGTATACGCAACATTTCGTTCGTTATTTAGGTGTCCTTTTTATGAGGACTTTTGCTATTTTTCACGCTGAATACATTACTTAAAAGTATTTACATAAAACGAAAATTAAGTTAAAATTTTTCACAACTAATTTTGAATAATTTTGCCTCTCAAAGTCAACGTGTGTAAGATATTTTTCTCCGACAGCAAAAGTATCAATTAGTGGAAAAAGATTTTTTAAATTCTATATTGTTATTTTCTACTTATTGTTTTTAACGGTTTTAAGATAAGTTTGCTTTAAGTGTTTTAAGCTTTATAATATTATAGAAAGAAAAAAATTCTCAATAATAGCTTCAGTATAATAAATGTTCGACTTTGCGTCGTATTCATATTATAAAACAATAATTAATGAGTATCCGGTTCGTACAAAATCAACTGCTTAAAACAATTTAAATTCCTTAACCCTTCATACGTGGAGGAGGGGTGTGTGCTATTTTTTTCAAACAAATTAAGTCTGATTGAACTATATAATGTATGATCCTGATTTATTTACTCAGTGGTAATTATATATTTTCGAATATTTTTACATACCGTAAAAAAAGGTGTTACTATTTATCTATTTTATAACCCACATGATTTTCATACCTGCCGATGATATTAAGAGCTAAAACTTGCAACATCAATAGAAAAATTAAGTTGATCGTAAATTATATATAATAATAAATATATAATAATAATAAATATATCATAATAATAAATATATAATAATAATAAATATATATAATAATAAAAATATAATTATTTATTAAAATAACAAGCAATTTAAATTAATACTCAAATAGCATTTATACTACTTATAGCTTATTTATATAAGTAGTATAATTATTAAAATATATCAACAAATATAGATATTGTTATCTGGAAGGAGATACAAAAATAATCAAGTCAATTTGTTGGATTGAACAAATTTTATAGCATGTATTGTTCGATATAGCATATATAATTATATATATAATCGCTCGACAAGTCTATACTAGGAGGTATCTGAAATTTCAGCTTAATCGAACGATAGAAAGTTAAGTTTTCCATGGGGGATAAAATACCGCCCCCTCCACGTAACAAACCCTAAAAAGTATGTTCACGTACGAAGGGACGTTAACAATCAAGAAAAATAGGTTGCGTTTACAGGAAGATCAGGAGCGAGGCAACATGTATACGAATAGTCAGGCCGAAAATCAATAGAGATGTGGGATGGGTCTCAACATCCAATATATTTAGAAGTAAGAACATTGTTTTAGAATATTCTCTGTAGAAAATAACTTTTAATACATTTCGCAATGTAATACTGACTAAATCATAAAGTAATTATTAATACATAAAAAATTCATTCTTACATTGATTTGTATGCATTTCAATACTAATAACTTCTTACCCAAAAACTTTAGCAAAATAATGATTGAAAAACTGGCAGCAGTAAAATAGTTTATATATTATTTAAAAAATTTTGATACATACAGGAAATATATTTTATAAACAATTTACGCATGTAAAAATTGTATGAAATATACTATGTATATTAGCAATTAAAATCAATCAATAATAAAAAAATTTCAACCCTAGTGTTTTGTTACATATTTACATTAAATTTATTAATATTAAACGATTTTCTATTGACGAAAATTTACAGCCCAATAAGCCAGTAAGAGTGAAATTATGCTATGGGCTCGTACACCTCTCATCTCTAAAAGGCTATGGCTAGATTTCCCAATATTTAAATATAAGTTATGATACATTTAAATTACATCAAGGAATTTTCCGAATATTTACATGAATTATTGTTCTGTGTATGAATATACGACGAAAATATATTATTCTGAAGCTATTATCGAATACTTTTTTATTATAGTTTTTATTTTGGTTACTATTCCTGAGACAACCAATAGGAATAAAATCATAATTATAAAGAAACACCAACATTTTTACTAGCTATAGCTACTATATATAAGCTATCAAAATTATAAGTTGATTTTGTATCTACTCACAGAAAATCAATTTCCTATTTTAAAAACTTAGGAAGATCTCGTTTGAATTCTTTAATATTAGCATACTTACTATTTCAGATGATAACGTCATAATTGAGAAATTACAAACAAACCCTATTTCCTGATGGAACATTTTGTATTATCAGTGCATATACAATAGATCAATGGATCAATAGATCAATACAATAGATCAAAATTGGCTTATTTGCCATTCTACCAAATTTAGTAGGTACCAATATAGTGTTAACAAAAGGTAAAAAGTATAATTTAATAAACATTATTAATTTTCTTGTTTTGCACATTTCCGACTATTTAATAATTCTTAAATAGGTAAGATATATTTGGTATATACAATTGTATATCGTAAAATATTATCTATTTTTAATTAAAAGTTTAAAAGAGTATGACATTTCATTTAGCATAAAATTTGACCGACTTTCATAAAGGATTATAACATGATAAATAGCATAGAAAATGCTTATATCGCTAAAAATATAATAAATAGCTATATATAGTATCTATGTCATCCGTGTTTGACTAAAAGGTGAATGCACATGATTAATTTCCAGACATTTGCATATGTTTATTATATTTGGTTCCTTTTTTAGTTAAAAATTTGTTAAGACACTATATTCATGGTAATTCACTGCAATCAGTATCTTCAGCAAAGTATCTGGGTGTGAGTATTAACAGAAAACTTGTTTGGAACGTACGTATCAATATGATCACTAAAAAAGCAAACCCCACTTTAGGATTCGGAAAAGAAACTTAAACAAGTGCCCGACTGAAGTTAAATCCACGTGCTACAAAACAATGGTCAGACCTATTTTGGAGTACGCATCAACTGTTTGGTGTCCGCATAAAATATCTTATGTCAAGCAACTTGAAAAGGTCCAACGCAATGCTGCAAGATTTTGTATCAGTGACTACCACGGTACAAGTAGTGTAACAGCCATGTTAAAAGATCTCAACTGGCCTCTTCTTCAAACAAGACGGGATAACGCTACGCTCACAATGTTCTACAACATTACTCACAACTTAGTGGACATCCCCACAGATCAATATCCTACTCCAATGATCAAGACACGAACAGGAGGACATGATCACCGACTCCGGATTCCACATTCGAGAACCGTAGTTCACCAACAATCCGTCATCCAAATCTCTTCAGAGACTGTGGTCAAATTTAAAAAATCGCTACTTTTGTAACACACCATGCACCTTTGTAATTTCAACATTTTTTTTTGTTCAGTATATATTGTGTTTGCCATACGACAATGCCAGAAATGGTCTTGTATGATGTATATATAAATAAATAAAATAAATAATTATAGATAGTCTATTTAGAAAAAGCCAACAATAGAAATAAATATTTATAAACTAGAACAAACAAAAAAAGGATGTAACAGACGTGTTATTATTGTTATTAATTATTGGTCTCGATGTCTGAGCAGTCAGTTTTACTTTTTATTAAAATATTATAGTTTAATTATATTATTATCTAAATATAATACATTATAAATATTTTTGTAAACTATATAATATATTATTTGTTTTAATTAACACGTTTAAAATATTAAAACATTTAAATTGGGAATAGTTTAGACAAACATTTAAAAATTGGATGCCTACAAAAAAACAATAAAAAAGCTGTAATACCCGAAAAGACTCCAAGGCCCAGCCCCTGTTGTGGCAGAATACATTGATATCACCGAGTACTCCTCCCCGAATGGGAACAGGTAATCGATAACCTTGGCACGAGAGTAAATGAAATTAAACCCTCCACCGGCCCCCAAATCAGACCTCTGAAAAAGAAGATATCAAGTCATGACTCTATCAGTCAATGACTAATTAAAGAGTTTTTAATAGAGGGCCGGTAGGTGAGTCATAATTAATAATAATAATAATAATGAATGTATTAAGGCAAAAAGGAGGGACAAGAATAAATAATGTATCAAATCAATGATAATCTGGGTGCATTAAAATCTTTATTCCAAGCTCGGATTTGAACCGCCGAACATAGGTTTACTAGGCTATAATGTTTACTCCCTATGTCTAAATTGATGGACAATTGTTTTCTAAAACAGAGCACATTTTAATTTTGTCTATTTAACACGTTATCAAAGTGGAAGAAAACAGCTATATTGCGTTAATTATCTTACAAACTCACATAATTCCGTCTCTACTATTTGAATGTACAGAAGCGAACAAGGTTGCCTACGTTAATATAAAAATATATAAATACATGGATTAGTCAATATAATCAATTTTATTACATTCATTTATTTACTTTTACCTTGATAAATATTGATTAATATTTGATTACAATTAGTTTGTTTAAGTTTAGACGAGCATCATAACAAAAAGCATCCTTCAAACTTTTGTATTTTTAATAAGTTAAATAACAAAAATATTTTCCATAATTAAAATAATAACTTTCGTTATTAACTATTTTAACTATTTGGAATAAATTTTTCTGAAAATTGCATTAAAATAAACTGTTCTAACTTTTAAACATTTACATCTTTCAAAAAGCTGTAAAAACCTAAAAATAAAGTAGACTCAAACTAACATGTTTAAATTTGAACTTATTACCTATTATATTGATCAATGCTTGTTGTCAAATAACAAGTATATATAACTTATTCAGCGGAAAATACTTTAAAAGATATGCTTCTTAACTTACTATTCTTGTACTCTAGAAACAAAAGGGACAATTAACAAAACTTACCCCTCGCTGTAATTCCCCAACGCAACCAGAGAAGAATGGACTGTCGGTTTGTTGTAAACCGTATTGCTGGTCAGGAGCTTCGCTAAATATTGGCCTGAAGGAGTAATTGTATATTATTTGTTTATAATATTGTATTAATGAAAACATCCCCTTTTGCACCCGCTGAAGTCAAAATAATAGAGACAAGAGTAGAGTAGTTATAAAAAAAGCTGTAATAAGTGTGAGAATTAAATTATGAACATTAACAGATTATTGGAGTCAGTATCACATGTTTTGTATGTCATTATGAAAATCACTTGTATGTTATTATGAAAATCGTTATGTTTAAAACTTTTCATTTAGTTTAAATTAATAATGTCATATATAAAGGTGTGCTTTATTAAAAAATATAGAGTATAAGGAATAATTATATATGACACCGCTTAGATATTTAATATTACGATTAATATATCTTTACGTAATTATTTCGCCGTAAATTTTGGTTTTAATTCAGCATTATAGTTTCTAAGATGAAAAAAATAAGTTTTTAAAGGGCGGCCTCCACTTTTCCCTAAAGAAAATTGAACTTCTGTTGAGCTACAATTTCTTCAGAGCTACAACTTTTGTT
>JAUZND010007132.1:13760-30862 GCA_034780555.1 Coelogynopora nodosa
GAGCTACAACTTCTGTTGAGCTACAACTTCTGTTGAGCTACAACTTCTGTTGAGCTACAACTTCTGTTGAGCTACAACTTCTGTTGAGCTACAATTTCTTCAGAGCTACAACTTCTGTTGAGCCACAATTTCTTCAGAGCTACAACTTCTGTTGAGCCACAATTTCTTCAGAGCTACAACTTCTGTTGAGCTACAATTTCTTCAGAGCTACAACTTCTGTTGAGCCACAATTCCTTCAAAGCTACAACTTTTGTTGAGCTACAATTTCTTCAGAGCTACAACTTATGTTGAACTACAATTTCTTCAGAGCTACAACTTCTGTTGAGCCACAATTTCTTCAGAGCTACAACTTCTGTTGAGCTACAACTTCTTCAAAGCTACAACTTCTGTTGAGCTACAACTTCTGTTGAGCTACAACTTCTGTTGAGCTACAACTTCTGTTGAGCCACAATTTCTTCAGAGCTAAAACTTCTGTTGAGCTGCAACTTCTTCTGTGCTACAACATTAAAAGTTTGAATAAATATTATTGTGAACAATTCTAATAATCTAATCATTACTTAGCGACGACGCAAAAAACGTTTATTATTCTACATACCTCACCGATGTTATTACGACGCTGTAAATTAAAATGACCCATTTTCAAATACAAAGTTTTATATTTTATAATAAACTACGGTATATAAAAATACCTTAATGGAAAATCGAGGCAATATATGGCCATTATAGTTTTATATAGAGATAAGTTTGACAACATAGTAATTATAGATAATTATAGGTTACATATACGTAGATTGTATAAACAACAATATAGGCCTATTTTGTATAGAGTTATGGAGAACTGTATGTAGGTTAGACAGAATAAAAAATAAAATTATATTTAACGGTGTATTTAATAAAAATTACATAAAATAATTATGCAATCGGATTAGAAACAGTTTAAAGGCGATTAGAGTTTTTTATTTGTAATTATATTTTTTAGGTGACCATTCGTTAATGAAGGCCATCTATTAACAATACAAAGTTCCGGTGTCTATTGATCTATAATAAAATAATATATATATATTTTATACATGTCTATTAATGTTTGTATTATCATGGCCGTATACAGGGGGGCCTAGGGAGGCTTTAGCCCCCCCCCCCCCCCCTCACTTTTTTGTATAATGCTATGAAAGTATGACTAGAGAAAAAGACATTTAGTAATATGTAAAAAATGTCATACCCTTGTACTTTCAGAGTTTCTGATACATTAAAAAATGAAATATAATATACAATTAAAAAACTATCACATGTTTGGGTATATATAAAAGGACTTTACTTAGTACTCGATTAGATATTCGTACAAGTTCCCATTTTCTATTTAATTATGCAAGTATTGCTATAACAATGTAACATCTTACAACGTTTAATTGTAGGCAGACCGAATCTTTGTTCGAGTATATTCAATACTAGCTCCCCTATTTTACATAGCCCACCCTATAGTTAGAAAAAAAACTGTACACGCCATTGATTATAAATAAAACGAAGTCAACAATTCCAAGTTGAGTTGTTTAATTTGAAATAGATTTTATTCTTCAAAACAGATGTTTTTTATTTAATAACATTGTCGACTAATACGTTTTAATTAAAAGAAACTGAAAGTTGAGTTAAACGCTCGCTAAATTCAAATACCATTCAAATAACAAAATTATATATTTTTGCCAAATAAATCAATAAATTAAGATAGTAATTTGTAAGCGTGTCAACATTACTTTGCTTGTATTTATGGTTTTGATTCACATTTCCAAAATTATACGCTTGTTATTATTGCCATAATATAAAAGTATCAATATTACGAATTTAATTTTGTATATGATTTTGTCACCAATTTAATTAAATTAGTGTTTCATAAAATTTTTGATGATTTTTATCAAAATATAAACAGTATTTTGTATTAATTTTATGTTGTGCATACTAACTACATATAATGTACATTATAAAAATACGTTCTATGTGTACCCAAAATATTCATGAATAATGGTTGTCTATGCCTGAATATTCATGAATTATAATCTGAATTATAAAGAAATGGACATCGTTTACAATATTTGTATTTATTATAATAAAACATTTAAACAATTGGAACAATCAATGTGTGAAATTTATAAGCTTTACAAATGCTCAAAATGGTGTCCCTCAGTCTTCTAGACGATATATTACAACACTGTGACAAACCTTCCTACAAAATTCGGGAGAAATGTTGTCCCACGCTTGTTGAATCTGGATTTTCAGTTGATTGATGGTCTTTAAAGGTTTCACTGCATACACTTCATTCTTCAAGACACCCCACAAAAAGAAATCTAACGGAGTGAGGTCGGGAGAGCGAGCTGGCCACGCCACAGGTCCACAGCACCCTATCCATCGTCCAGAGAAATGATCATCTAACCAGTTGCGAGCCTGCTTGGCGTAGTGTGGTGGGGACCTATCCTGTTGGAAGTATAGGTCGTTCACTCCAGGGCGCTGAGAAATAACTGGCCAAAGTTGCTCAGTTAACACTGTCATGTATGCGACACCAGAAACTGTGCTATATCAAAGTAAGATGGTCCCACAAGACCTGCACTTGTCATACCACCCCAAACAGTGAAGGTTTACCTCTTTCGTGATGATATCATGGGGGGGTTTTCATCAGACCAATAAACGCAGATGTGTTTGTTAATGTGGCCATTCAACTTGAAGCAAGCCTCGTCTGACCAAAGAATGTTATCAATAATCCCAGGGGAATCTTGAAGATGAGCAAAAAACTTTTCGCAAAAGCGTAATCTCCTATCAGGATCATCTTCACTTAGATCATGCAAGTAGTGTGGCCTGTAAGGTTTTAGTTCATTCACATTTATGATGAGTCTTTTTTAATGTTCTAGAAATGTCTAGTTCGTGTGATGGCCGACGCGTTGATTTCTTGGGACTGTTAACGTAAGCAGCAGCGACCATATCAACATTTTCATCGTTTCGGACGGATTTTGAACGACCAATCTTTGGGGTATCTAAGACCCTGTTGTGGAGAACTTTGACAAGAGATCAAATATTGTTGACTTTGAAGGACTTGGAGACAAATGTTTCTTGCCATTGATCTTTGACATGTTTGTAGCTATTGTATGTCTGGCATAATAATTTTTAATAAAAAAACACGTTCATTATCATTTAACGTTCGTAATATTTGAAATATTGAAAAATTTTACAACCAATTATACTGAGAATTTATCTGCACTGGCAAATTTATGTACTGCCATGCCAAACAATAAGCAATGATTTAACCTATGCAATCCCGTACCGACAGCTCTTATTTTGCCTTATTAATGAAGTCCTAAAAAACACTGAATTATGAATCATGATAAAAGTGTGTGTAAACTTTACCTATATTTGTTACAATACAAAATTAGATACGCCCGCAACATACATGTGCTATAAGTTAAATATATACACCAGATTATGTTTAAAATGTATGGTTTGTGTTTTTAGATGAAAAATTACCACACTAATTATTAAAAAAATGTAATCAAAACTGGTAAATTAATATAAGATGGATTTTCATTTATTTTGAAATGAATTGGTTCTTTTTAAAATTTCTTAATTGCAATAATTAACTCAATTATAAAAAACAAGGTTTCAGATTAGTTTGAATAAATATTATTGTGAACAATTCTAATAATCTAATCATTACTTAGCGACGACACAATGGAATAAATAGAATAAATAAAATTTAATTGAAATTAAATTAAATTGTATGAGCAAAAAGCCAAATAATCAGTGCACGTTAAATTTCAATTATAACAGAGAATTATTACTAACTTATAATAAACTTATAATAAAATAAAAACTATTTTATATTACTAAATCATTGAAGTTACAATTGACATTATGTTTATCCAAGTTTGGTATAGCTTACATTAAGAGAATTCCGGAAGTCATAGAGTAAGACATATATCTTGTTATGACAGTTTTGAAACATGAAGTTAGGCTTTAAACGGAAGCTATAATTGTCAATATTTAAAACTATTTCCTCAAAATTAAAATATGAAACACAACACAGAAACGTATATATTTTAAATCTAACTATTATAGTGGTAAACTAAATATAAAGACATAATTTTTATTATTCATATTATTAAGTTCTATCAAAATATTTCTTAAAAATTTGATATATCCGACATAAAAGAATATTACGAAAGTCATGTAGTCAAACAGGTAATTTTATTTTGACAGAGTAGAAACATAAAAGATGTTATTGTCATTTAGTAAAACTAAGATTTAAAACTAAAATAAAGACACACCATTATAGAATATGTACAAAAACGAAACTTTTAAAATAGCAAAACAATTATGAAAAATCGTACAACTGGTTATACATGATTATACCTTTTAACTCGTGATCCGCTTTAAATAATTGTCACTTTATTGTCACATAGTTGTCACATTATCGTCATATTATTGTCACAGTATCGTGACATTACTGTAACATTATTAGAATATGTCACAAACATGGAAACGGTGCGGTGTTTAAGTTGTTTTATCTGTTGTGTTATGTTTAAATTTCAGTTCAACTAATTTACAGCAAATTTATAATATAATAATAAAATATTTTGGTGAATTTGTGTGTACGTATTCTTATATATTACTAAATATAATCATATATATATATATATTTAAAATAAATACTTTTCATTAGTTAATGTTTCAAGCACATACATAAATTCCACATAAATATTTACAACATTTTAATTTACATACTCTATATATACATATATCGTATGTAAGTAACAGTTACAATGTATATTAAAAAACATACTTTCTTCATTTATTGTTAAGTGCTTTGTCTATACTCATTTTTAATGATACAAACAAAAAGAATGCGCATGAAAATGCTTGTGTTACATTTGATAAAGCCCCAAGGAGAGACGTCGTGTCACGTATAATTACATTATATCTAATTGCAGACCTTTAAGTTGTTATACTTTATCATGTTTATTTAACAAGTTCTAAACCCTGTGTTGTTGAATAATTTTAAATAAGAAAAAAGCATGTTTAGTTAAAACCTTCGAAATTACAGTAAAATATTAGACACAACTATTATTTAAATTATTTTAGTGAACTTACACTAAATTTTAAATTACACAGCTATATAACAACTTTGTGAAATAGTTTCTGCTTAACATATATATTTTATTATTTTCATTTACACCTTTCCGTTATAGTATTAATACATTTCATTTTATTACATTTAATTAAATGAGCCTCCATTTGGTTATGTCCAAAATAGATGGATTTGGTCAATAAGTTGATATGTTACGGCGGAATTCAAAACAATTTTATTTATCTCTGTTAGCTTTGTTGAATACTTTCTCAATACCATAGACTGACCTCGTGTTTAAAATAAATAAATAAAAATATTTCAGTCCAGTTAAAAACATTACTTGTCAGTAAGTCAACTTTTATGAATTTTCAACAAACTAATTATAGGATATCTAATTTGTTCAGGTTTAATGCAATTTTTGTCATTCTTATTGGACTCCGAGGTATTCCAATAAGTGTATTACTTCATAGTTTGTTATAAGCTATTCTATTTTACAAGCAGCGCAAACACATCAATATATAACTCAATTTATTTATATTATATCCACTACACTGAGTTATAAAATCGTCATTGACTACTGATTGTTATTATATAAATAACGAAATATTCTTTAGGAATATGTCTACGCACAAAAGGATCTGTATAATATAGAATTTGTGAATCAGCTATGACTACATAGAGCTTATAATGCACGTTAAAAATAACCAATTTTGTAGTAAATGAATAAATAATAAATTAAATTTCTGACTTACCATTAATAAAATATAATATTTTTGTCTCCCACATAAAAATACTCCACATAGCTCACCGAAAGTGCATCACATGACTCAAATAAGCGATGATATCCGCCATGAGGCCCTCAACTTGGCCCTGCGTCTTGTTGATTGCAACCCCCGTCGTGTTGAGAAAGTAAAAGTAGGGAGCAGATTGAAACTAGGAAAGTGAATTAATGAACATACTAAATAGATTAATGAATATAATTAAATATAAATAAAATAATAAATTTGAATATAACTATGAATACAAATATAAATAATATTTTTGTAAAAAGAACAAAATAAAAAAATAAATAATATCGATGGACTTTAACAGTGTTTCTGTTTTGTTATATTACATATTGTCATAGTCAAGAGTGTGAATTGTGGAAGTGTTTTAATTGTAAAAAAATTAAATTGTGTAATGCACATTTTCTTATTTTTTGAATATTTAAAATTAGTCTAACAAAATAAACCATAATCTAGACCATGGTATAGGTAATATTAAAAAAGAATAAACATTTTCGAAAGTAAAAACATTAATTATTTTTTATTTCAAAGTTAAATGAATAATTACGTCCTGTCTCAATTAAATTTGTTTTTGACACAATCATTAACTTTTGGTTGGTCAGAGTAACATAGTTATTAAAACTGTAACATCAGTTATTTCAAAGTAGTTTATAAGCATGGCCGACAATTACATAGTATATGAAGAAGAAAAATTCTTTCAGCGTTTAGTTAATAAAGTCTTTCTTTCGTTTAGATTACAAAAAATAACATTAGAGCCGTTAATACAAAGAAACTTTAAATTATTAACTTTTTAATTTTATAACAATGTTACTCACAACAGGACTGCATATCCGCAGTGTTCTGTTGTTAAAGTGTGTGAAAAGATTCTGAAAGACCGAGTTCTTCTTTAGTCCAGTCACTAGATGAAGTTTATCCTGCTGCTCCATCCAGGAAGCCGAAAGAATCCACCGTGTTCGACTGGTTCCCGCATCGGTTTCCTCCGTTTCCAGCGATATCACATCAAGTCGGCTTGACCTCTTCATTCCCTGGAAGACCATGTTGTGGTATACGGAGGATTAGTAGATGCGTCATCCAAGATTATCGACAGGCTTTTATTTAATCAAATAATAGAGAGGAGAGAGTGTGCGACTACAAGGACCAACAATGCAATTTGGCATACAACATATTTATCAATATTCAAACTTAATAATACATCACTAATCTTTCAACTTACTAACTAACTAATATGTTATTATTTCTTTAAATTTTACAATATTAAAAATCTAGAACGTTAGAAATGGTTTAAATATTTGGTTTCCAAGTTTGTATTTTGCAAAAAGGAATTCCCAGCTGCCAACGTCGCAATAATCTATCCTATTTAATCAATTGTCTCGAGATTATCCAAATTAAAAGATAGCAAACATTGTTGACACTGCTAAATGAGAAATTTTTAAAAAGCGATTTGAAACAAACACAATGAAAGAAACTTGTTAAGGCCTCGCACTTGTAACTTGCCTCGCACCTTATATGATTAATGATTTGTATTACCATAAATACTTTGAGATTAAATTTATAAAACCCCTCCCCCTAGGCAGGTTTGCCCTGAAGGTGTGAAACACGCAAGGTTCTGTAATCATTAAGAGTGATAAAGATTGAAAGATTCACATGAGTCAAGCCCTTCATTAGTTCCCCTCCTGAGGAACTCTTGACGTGTGTCTCACAATTGAAGACGGCAGTGTTGTTGGCTACCATTGTGGCGTTCACAGTGGTGAATATGTCATCAATTGCCATCATGAGATCAACTTCAACAGCCTGAAAATTTACATAGTCGGAGATATTGAAAAATTATTATTTTTAACTCATTAAAATTTGCTATACTAAACAAATCATTTGTATTACAAAATGAATCGGTATAACTTTTGACAATATAAATTATTATTAATGTGGATCATATGTAGATCATATGTGGATCATGTTATGGATCAATAGAACTTCTACCAATTTCTATATTTTGTAACTATGCAATGGAAATAATTTCATTTTATTTTTGACTTGATAAAACTAATGTAATATAAATTTTAGGTAAAAAACAATGTATCCAAAGTCGATTTATACATTTATCTTGAAAATGGAAGATCGTCTTATACAGATTTTCGGTTTGTCCACTTCTTCATCAACAATTCAAATTCTAAAATTTATCTTTTTTTAAACAGAAAATCCTTTCAATTATTATGTATTTGAAGGTAAAACATCAAAATATCCGTCAAGTCAACTTTATATATTTGTCGAAACCATTGTACAAATCATGTGTGTCAAAATAAATGCAAGTATACAACGAATTTGTATGGGACCAAAGATATATAGTGTTGTAATAAACCAACTATTATTTAGCAGTAACCTGTAGGTCTCCATTTTGAAAACCATCATTTTTTCTCATTTACTCAAAAAAATATGCTTCTCAAAATTAGCCCAAATTTGTAATATCAAATATCAAATAGTTCACTGCATTATTTTATAAGAAATGTGCATCCATCACACTAAAACTGTTTTTAAAGTTTAAACAATACAAAAAATTAGCATTTTTATTCACATAATTTATTTTTTCAAAAGTTAGAATAACAACTAATATTTAGTTGTATATTAACTGGTCGAGCTTGCTTTTTACCTAGTAAGCATTGGAGGTTACTTGACACAGCCAAAATGCCAAAGTAACTGCATGAATTAAACAGTACTTAGACAGTACTTTGAAAATCAACATAATAGGTAAAGGAAAGTAAGAGTTAGTGAAACCCAACGGAATTTTACGACGATCAGGAAGTAAAAAAATTGTTTTGTTTGATAGATAATATACGATTTGGATGCGGGTACGCGAAACTCCGTGATTTCTATTTACACTATGAGGTACACTTATTGCACATATTACACAACTGTATTTCCAAAATTGTACTAGAATGACGTATAACATCATTGATTTTTTGTAAAAGGATGTTCTGATAAAAAAGTTCATCCAAGGATGACTGTTGGGAGAGATTTTAAAAAACATTTAACGTTATTTGCAATCAAGTACATCTTCAAAAAGTCTATAAAAAGTTCAAAGAAGAGATATTTAACTAAGAGATATATAAACGTCAGATATTTTATATTATATATGTTTAGATTCTATATAAGTTAAATTATTATGATTCTGTTAATTGAGGTCTTCTTCAATTGATGTACAAAACAATTAACAATACTAGTACAATTACAATTAATTTTAAAAACATTTTAATTTTTCTTTATATTATTGTGATGTAGTCTGTTCAATAAAGAAGTATAAATAGACACTGAACTGGCCAAATCAATCACGTCAATTATTTCGGTCAATTGATACAAAAGAATTGATATAAATATATTCCTTTTATAGTGCCAAATGAGAGGCCATGTGTGCCTTGAATATTTTAAAGGGATTCTCTTTTTTAACAATGTTTCTAATGACAGCTATACTGTCAATGTGCCCTTTTTTGCTTTTTGTAAAACCTTTTCATCATTGCTTGACTCTCCCAATCTGAAAATTGTGGCGCGCTCCCTATTATAAGATAACAGGAAGTTTGAAAATACAAATATTTCGACAAATTTCAAAATATTTCAAAATATTTTAACATTTTCTTCATTTACTTCATGAAGTCCCCCCTAACCACCCTACTAACTGTTGCAGCCACAAGATGTCTACATCAATTCTAGGGTTGGCTGACTACAAACTGTAAATAATCAATTCTTTTCAATAAATATTTCACGAAATTTAAGTTTATTTTTCATGAAATTATTCGATGCCAAATGTTTATACAACATCATTCTCCACGCTAGAAATATTTATTGCATTTGTTTTCAACTCACTAAAATGTTTCAGATATTTTTGTTTGCAACTCAATCCTTCACAAAGAAAACTTGTATTTGTAAAATTAGTTTGAGATAAATATTTTACCAAATTTAAATATATTTCGAAAAATTATTCGACTTCAAAATGTTCGAAAATATATAGTATACTATATTCATCTCTCATTCCCTGCATTATATTACTTTTATAAACTTACCGAAACATTAGTGAAATCACAGTTGGGATAAACTAAATTCAAATAAGGAGAACAGACCCTCTGTGCATTGTAGGATCTCACAATGGCAACATTTGCGTAGTGGGGCACTTCTTCCAAGAGGTCTTCAGGGGGAACTTCGGGATCCATCAGTGTCCAGAAATAATCGAAGCGAAACATGTCCACTTTCCGGATCTAAGGTGGCAGCATAATATGGGTGCAGTGTAAAAATGTATCGGATTCAAGATGGACAAATTATTTCATACTACTTCTTTTCTAAGATAATAACGATAAATAATTTAGTTTGATAAGAAAGGATGAGTTAATTAACATTAGATTTAGGTGGTGGGAAGGTGAGGGGGGGGGGGTTAAATAGGCTTACAAAAGCGACTGGTGCTGCTATTGTGTTCATAGAACATATATTGAAATTATATTTTACTGACCTTCGTAAATAACATCTTCAATGCATCCCATCGTAGATCGACAATGAATAATTTAGATCGACGATGTCTATGCTCAACGAGATGGCGTTCCACGTCGGGCAGGTTGTTAACAGTTACTTCAAATGTTACCAGTTCAATTTTTGCGGCATAGAGGACTTCAAAAAGCCCTCCCCAATGCTCTTTTTCTGAAAATTAATACGTTTGCAAAAGAATGGATTCAGGTTGAAGATACCTTTTCCGTGTTTAAGTGGGTGAAAGGAGGAATAAAAGGGTAAGTGGAAAATTTTAATATTTGTGAGATTCAAAAATTGTACACCATAAAAAAATTACGCTATATTAATTATAATTCGGTGAAAAAAATTTTTTTAATGGACTATAACAAAAATCCTAAAAATTTCCACAATATATGGGTATATGCCATACTACTGAAAACTGACTCCTTCTCTCTGCGGAATGAACAGCTTTTGAAGATAAAATATTTTCGAACGTTTCCCCTTTTCAAAGTAAAAGCCAAAATTATTTCCTATATGTTATCTTCAAATTGTGTGTAGACCCCCCAACAGCTTGTTTCAGTTCTCCTTTCCTCTAGATTTAGTTGGCTCGTGGGGTGTGGGTGATCATTTATTTTTTATCATTACATCCTTCACCAAGATAATATTATAACATTTATGGAGCATGGAGAATGGTATGATTTCATTCCATCGTTGAAAAGACACACTAACTCTCCTGACATGATAGAGCTTCTTCTCACACCTGCCTTGCTTAAATAGATTTTACTGAAGAACGGGTTGGCTGCATTATTATATTTTAATTTTTTTTTAAATATATCATGTTTTCAAAATTTTTAAATCACTATTATGTTCAGTAGTGGTGTTGATGTTTTTGGTATGTATATTCCTAATATTCGAGTACTTATACACTATTTAGATAAACAAAATAAAATATGTAAAGTCTTTATCCTCGAGTCACTGGTAAAATTCGTAACAAAACAAACACATTCAATTTGATCAATTTTGTGAATGGTAATACATTTTCTAAAAATTCATAACATGACAATTTTAATAAAAATATTTGAGAACAAATATAAACTAATTAAAAAATAAAATTGAAAACATTAAACATTCAAAACTTCGTAATAATTTAAGAAACAAGCACTACTTTTCTGCAACTCAAAATGTTATCAAACATATCGAAGATATAAAATCGAATAATTAAGTATTTTAGCTATTGGTTAAGGTCAGCTTGTTAAACGTTAATTTGGGCTTTTTAATCAAACAATCAATTAATTAAAATCAATCGAAATAAACTTATATTTGGTTAATGCACATATTACACTAAAGAAACGCCTTACTGATCTTCATATGAAGCGCAATATAGGTTATAATTACAGTTTTTTTATTGATTAAATATAAAACTTTAAGTTTAAAAGAACGCGCAGATTATAAAACTGGCCTGTTTGTTTAATTATGTCATAAATGAGACAACCTATTTGTTCTTTATGAAGTATTTGAAATCCTCTTTGTTTTGTGATATACAATCCACCTTCCTCCTATTCCCGAGTCCAATATGTTCGGCAATGTGTGACATTCGGCATGATGGAACACACCGGATTATAAATATTCCTAATTGCATGGACCATGCAATACTTGCAGCGCTCATTTTGTCTTTCAGTTTATTAAAAAGTTGCATTCACAGTCAGAAAAGCGTGTACTATGTTTAGTTTTTAATAAAATGTAGTTATTCCATTCATTTGCTTACATCTACAGAAAAAATTTTTAGTTATTGAAATGTTTAAAATCATTCATATTCACAGACATGTGAAATTATTTACACTGAAGACTTCAGTGGAGAGATCACCCCCCCCCCCTCACAACTCCCCCCCATTAAGGTATCATATTTCTCATTATCCAACTGATTTTAAATAATATGGTATATACATAAATTGTCTCTAAAAAATATATACAACATTTCATTTTTTCTTATCGGAAAAAGACCACTAATAAAATAGCATAAAAAATATTTATATGAACTTCAAATTGCCATGCATGAACAAATTTAATGAATACTTAATAAATCAATTTTATTTAAACGTGAAGTGTATTAAACACAATATATGATACCGTGCATATATATATATATATATATATATATATAAAGCGTAATAGTGACGTTAATATATGCACAAATTGTAACATAAAAAGGATATTTATTCAAAACTGAAAGAATACGCATTTTAACCTTTCTAAATTACTACATGTTATCTGTAGGAATTATCTCCGAAACTTTTGTTGTAAAAAGCTGATACTCCCCTTAATATAATCGAATTTTAGATGGTTATTATCCAGAACTCATTATCCAGTACGCATTAATTATCCATAACGCAATCGATTGAATTCAATATGAAACAACGTAACTTTTAATTAAAATTGTTTAAATTGTCTATAGCGATAGAATATAAAGATGCATAATAATGCAATTTATTTTTAGAACCTTTCTTAATTACTGTATAATGTTATCTGTATTAATTATCTCCCGAAAGTTTGCAGTAATAAGGTAACATAGTCAATAAGCTAATACTCTAATACGCATTTTGCTGGTTTCACTGATATGCGAAACCGTTACCAATATAAATATCACTGAAATATTTTGTTAAAAGCAATCAATGTAACTAACCATAACGATTGTCGTAAAATAAAACCGCTTTCTTTGAATTCAATGACGTCATGATGTTACCAGCCGCATGGATGAGGTGATTCCTCAGTGGACGTTTCATAATTGTAAATGCTAAAATACAAGCATAAGTATGCAAGTTTTGTTTGTGGAAATCGTTTAACTTAATAATTCTATCGTTTACATTATTGATAATTTAATTTTGTATATTGATGCAACTTTATATAATACTTGCACTTAATGATAGCATTTAAGTTAAATATATAAAACGATAATCCATTAGAAAATATATATATATTCTAGGATAAATCTTAATAATTTAAGTACAATATTAAAATATTATAATAACAAAAATATTAACAATTTTTCCTTTATACTTTGATTAACTGAAAAAACTAACTAATAAGTATTAATTGAAATAGTTTATGCGATATAGGTTAAAATAATCGAAGGTTAAAATTTTGATGAAAAAAAATTGTATTTGAAATAAAGTTAATAAAGTTTTGTAATATACGAAAGTTTTAAAAAAGTTTTCGAAATGAAGCCTATAATTGTTATCAGGTTGAAATGAACGAATTGCAGTATAATTTGAAATAGAGTTTAAAGTGGTTTATATATACCCTAGAGGGAATTGTATATTGATATTTCTTTTTAACAGAGCAATTTAATTCAGAGTACAAAAACATAATAAGATTTAACACAATAGAACTGCAGGTAAATGCAATAAAATAAAAAACAATCACCTTTGACCATTTGGTGAATATTTAATCTATCAATATAAACTCAAACTTTATTAATACTGCCAATAAACATGGGAAATTTAAACATTTTAAAAATGGGTTACGAAAAATTAAGGATTAGCCTACGTATCTTTTAGATAATGCATTTTTTCGATAACAAATATTGTAAACTAAATATGCACATATGTTCACCTAATCTCTTTAATCCATTGATTCGTTTAAAAAATGTTGAAATGTTTGATCGAATAATAATGATCAATTTTCAACTTGAAAATACTGTTCATAGTCTGGAGAAAAAAGTTTATTGGTTTCGTGTAGGTGGGTAAATAATATCATCTAATAAACAATTTCGATAATCATGAACCAACGAATTTAATTGGAATTGTATTAATTATAATAAAACATAATATATAATAAATTGCTAAAACTCAACCATGAAAGTATTTTAACAATGAAAAGTTTATCAAATCAAATTTTATGTTTCACCATTAAAGTCGTAGTACAATTTTATGTTTATTTATACTATTGTTAAATAAAGAACTTATTTAATTAAGAGAAAATTCATTACATTAAATTCAACATAATAAGCCTATTTAGCATAAGCGTAACTGCTAACAAGAAATGCTTGCCTCACGAAACTGGTGTCTGACTTATCGTTTTCGTAATCGTCGTACAGAACAAGATTATGTTAGATTGTACATATAGGAATGAGAGTGAAAGAAATCCATAATATATGCTCACAATTTTCTCGAATTCTATTGGTCGGCTCATGAGACGTGGCAATGTGAGGCAAGTGTAGTGATTGGCTGAGTAGAGATAACTCGTTCACGGTCTCAATATCGCCGTAGCTAAATAGACCGACCAGGCCAGTATTGGCGCAGACTAAAACAAATTAAATATAATTGATTATGTCATTAAAGAATTATACATTATAGCGTATATTTACAGTGGAAATTAAAACTTAATTGAAACGGGAATTTTTTAATTTAATCATTTAAATTTAATTAATTATAAAATTAAATAATGAAAACTTTATTTAACACGCTTTGTTTGTAAAATCGATAATAACACAACATGTAAAAAGTAAACCATAGTTGAAATTGTTTAAAAAAATGAATATATTCATTACAACTATTTTAATGAAAATTGGGTAATTTGGTCATTAAAGAATTTAAAAAGTTATAATTAAAAACAACCATATGGGAAGTTTTAATTCAAACGTAAAATCTATATCTACCTAAATTAAAAACGAGATTTAATTTTAGATTCAAAGACTCAATTTTTTAAATATTCCGCGATTTTGGTTTAAATTTTTGTTTTATTTTCAGATTGCAAATCATGTTACACAGTCATCCAAACTTTTCTTAAGTAAATAAACTAATATATTGAAATCATATTGAAACTGAACGAATTCGTTGACATTAACACTCATAAAACACTATTAAACATTTTAACATCTATAAAACACCATAAAACACTTTAACACTCATATTCAAAATATTAAGTTAGTTTCTATTGTTTAAATATATGGATTGAGATAACATTTGGTGTGAGTATTGTATATACCTCAAATAATGTTATATTAATGCTTTCAATTTATGTTGAAATATCATATATAATATCAATCAATTTAAAAAAATAGAAATACAAAAATTTAGTCAACTTAACATGTGCAAATAATTTACAGATTATCTTTAGCAAATGATTGTTGAAATCGGTTCAATGCAAATATAATAAAAGGTATATATGTAATAAATATTCATTACCGTGTATTTAATTATGATATGAATTTTTATGAACGTTTACTTCATGGAATGGCGTATTTAATAATTAAAATGGCAATACTTATTAATTCAAATTACTATTTACGTCCATGTTCGTTCGTATATTTAAACATAGATTCAATAAATTGCAAAACATAAAATTAAATAATTTTATTGGTGATCTAAAGTCAGGCAATATGTAGATACGGTATAGATGGTATGGTATGCCTGGTATATATATATATACATACAATAATATCGTACCTAAATGTAAAAATACAAAACAACCAAGAGCATATACATAACATTCAGAGAACACATATATAGCGTTAATGTTATATCCAAATTTTAAAATGTTTATTTCCTTATCCAACTTTCTAACTGCACCTCTACTTTGAAATCAATTTACAACAACGGTCAAGTGCCTGTTATTCTTCGATATACATTATATTATATATATATATATATACTTTATTCTTCGTTGCCGGATGACCATGACTCGGTTGAAATTGTTTTTAAATTTTGCTGGTCGAGCAAAAACAACAGCTTCCCTTTAGCTGTACATACTAAAATTACAGGTACAGAAAAATTGCTGCATACTAAACGCACACGTTTAAAAGTAATAGTAACAAGCCGATAACCATTGGAGTGAACACAACCATAATTTAGAAATGGCCTTCTATATTTTAAGAGTAATTAATTTTTTGCCAAATTATTCAGATAAATTGCTATAAAAAATCTTCACCAATATAAGTAGGCTATTATCATTTTCATTGTTACTCGATTATCTTATGTGTATAATTTATGTGTATTATTTTAATTGAGTAGTTGTTTTATGTTATTCTGATATACTAACTTATTCCTTGATAAAGAGAAAAACTTCTCGAAAACGCGTTCGGCTAAAAAAATAGTTTTTTTTCATTTATTTTGTATAATTTAAATTCGTAAATTCTATTGTCATTAAAAATAAACAATATATAAATATATGCCATTATGTTGAGGGTTGATGTTTAAACAGGGGTATATTTTGTCTGGGGAAATGTTATTCTACACCCATTGTAATATACGTTTGCTCTTTTTATGTTTTCTTTTTGTGAATAAATATGAAACTTTTATCTTAAATGTATTCCTTGTTAAAAACATCTGCGTACATAAACTGGCTTTGAACTATTATGGAATTTATGATGACAGATGTTTATGGAATTTTTAAATGTTTTTACTACAAGCAATGTTGTATAATTTGAATTTTCTCTATATATATATAATATTTTTATTTATTTCGAATGTATACAGGATTAATTTGGTAAGTTAAATTTTACTGAATATATTTTGTATCTAATAAAGTAATAATTATTCATATTATATATTTTATGCCTGAAATGTATCGGTTTTATATAGATTATACATCATATAGAACATGCGTTTTATGTGGGTGATTTAGGAGTTTAGGGATTTAGAAGTTTAGGGATTTAGAAGTTTAGGGATTTAGGAGTTTAGGGATTTAGGGATTTAGGAGTTTAGGGATTTAGGAGTTTAGGGATTTAGGAGTTT
>JAUZND010007134.1:0-10476 GCA_034780555.1 Coelogynopora nodosa
CCCGGTCCAGTGAGCAGAGAGGAGGATACTGTCCTTAGTTACAGTTGTAATATTACTAGACCCAGGGCCTGTGAGGAGATAGAGGATGATACTGTCCTTAGTTACAGTTGTAATGTTACTAGACCCAGGTCCTGTGAGGAGAGAGGATGATACTATCCTTAGTTACAGTTGTAATGTTACTAGACCCAGGGCCTGTGAGGAGAGAGAGGATGATACTGTCCTTAGTTACAGTTGTAATGTTACTAGACCCAGGGCCTGTGAGGAGAGAGGATGATACTGTCCTTAGTTACAGTTGTAATGTTACTAGACCCAGGTCCTGTGAGGAGAGAGAGGATGATACTGTCCTTAGTTACAGTTGTAATGTTACTAGACCCAGGGCCTGTGATGAGGGAGAGGATGATACTGTCCTTAGTTACAGTTGTAATGCTGATACCTGGTTTCGAAATTAGTAATATTGCAGTGGTAGCTTGCATTACATGCAATCATGAGTACCATGTATGGATAATTGCTTTTCAATAAAAAAATTAAGTGTAGCCACCAACCACCAATTATGTAAATATATTATAGATCTTGACATTAACAAATAATAATATATGTGGATTGTCCTTGGCCAAATTGTCTTAGGTCAAGCTTTCCTGCATTACCCTCAAACACTGATACTATATAATTAAATATTACATTAATTTTTACCTACTACTTATAAACCCCAAAACAAACTCTACATATATTTATTAATCAAACTAACTACAAAAGAACAAACATACATAATAACCAATAGAAAAGCTGTTTAAGCTTTAAATAGAACCTAGGAACAGACTGAAGTTAAAAACATCATAAATGTGTATCTAGATTTATAGCAATAATAACTTTTAAAATAGTACATTTTAGAAGTATGAGAAGAGTTTTGGAGTATAAAAGGAAAATGGAAATGGTCTAATCATGAAAATTAGTTGTACGTAGTGTGCCACATTTGTTACAATTAGTCTGCAACCAAAGACATTGGAATAATAATGAGATTGGGCACTGTGTATGCCATATGACAATCATCCAATTAGAATGCAGTAAGCTGACCAATAAGATTTTAGAAAGAAAAGAGCATTTCAATTAAGATATTTTGACACTTTTAACTAAAGTAACAGTTTTTACTTCAATTTCTTTGTTTTAAAAACCATTGAAATATTGTATTTTATAATAAATCTTTGGAAAAACTTTAAAACTCTTGTTTATGCAAAATGGTTTAAGAATGCTAACATTGTCAGTAACTGAATAAATGGTGTGTATTTACTTATATTTATGAGCTATTATTTAACATTTAAGTAAAATAGGAAAATTTTGCTTCAGCCACCATATAAAAACTCTTAATTTAGTTTATAGAATAGAATTATCAAAATTCTACATGTGAGTAAAATTAGGTGTTTATAACTGTAATAGTTCTACTAATTATAAACACTAAAAATTAAAACTAAAATCCCTTTTTTTTTATTGTTATAGGTTATACCATATTTATCCCTAAATAATCTTTGATTAGAAAGATCATATTTAAGGTTTAAAAACAAAATATAATGTGGCAAACATCCACAAATAATTGTAATACAATTGATTCAAAGTCATGGCATATTGAAGACAGAATATTAAGTAAAATGTTAATAATATGGCATATTGAAGACAGAATATTAGAAATGAATTTGTAATATGTATTAAAATGCTTATTTAAATTAATTTTCAAAAGAATTAATGTTCACTATTTTTCTATACTTGATGACTTATTGTTTAGAGGTCATTTTAACCTACCCCTATATATACTGGGTATGTTTTGGAAGGTTTACAGTCAAAATGTTCTCAAGTCAAAACATTCCCTGGTCAAAACGTAGATACCCAGTTATACATAATACATAGACATAGTTGTAGGTTAAAATGACCATTTATTTTTATTGAAAATTAAATACTATTGTGGTAACCACTATTATTACACATTTTACATCATAAGTCTGTCTTCAATATGCCATGACTTTGAATCAATTTTATCTAAACTATTTTTATGAATAAAAATTAACATTTAGAATTATTCCTGAACTATATTTAAGTAAATGTTTTGACTAATCTAGAATAAGGTACATTTTGACTGACTACAAGGTATATTTTTAACTGGATTATATGTTTTAACTTCCAGGTACATTTTGACCTAATACCATTTTAGGATCTGGCCATATGGGATGCCTACATGTAGGTTAGACTTTACATTAGTGCTTAGTGCTATGTCTACAACTTGGATACTTAGGGAATGTTTAAGATTAGAAAATGTAAACAAAAATGGTATTGTTATCATTACCATATCATATTGTTATAATTATTAAATTAAAAACTATTCATTATTATGGCAACAGAAAGATAAAAATCAGATATTCTGGAATGATAATCATATCTTGTTTTTATCATTCATTCAATTGCTAACATTTTAATTCAAAATTAAATTAATAGTATAAATTAATAACTGATGAAATAATACAAGCCTTTATAATACATAAACCTAATAATTATAGAAAGATACATTTTTTTGCAATCTATTATTATTCTGTGTAAATGTTATATTTTTCATACTTCATTTTTTCAATGACAGAATTCATGATGCACTTTTTATTATGACTAGACTACTTAAATTAAATTTATAGTGTGATTTTTAATTTTATTAATACAGGTCTGATATTTATTTTTAAAACACAATGATTTATCAATTTATCCTATTTTAATCAGCATATCCATGTATGAAATCATTTTTTATATATATTTAAGATTCTATTTTTATATAATCACAAATATAAAATATCAATTTAACAGTTCAGACTCTTATTATATTGTTTCCAACTCTATAAAAGTCAATATTATTTACAAAACTTGTTAAAATAAACATGTGTAAGCATGTGACAGTGTGTTATAATTTTAAACACTTAAAACAGAACATATGGTTAATGCCATCACAAACTTTCTGGTTTTGTAATTTTAGCTGAGAGCACCACTCACCTACAATTTCTTATTTTCAAAAAATACATTGACAGTATGCAACATGTCAGTGTTATGTCCTTTGTTGACATGGACATGGTAGACTTTGTGCTCTATGACTATATATATAGGCATAAAGGTATAATCAGGTTTCTGTTCTAGGGAAATTTTGAACAAGATCTCTGGCATATATATTATAGATATAAAATAGCTAAAATGTTGGGCATATGTCATATGACAATGCCATAGAACAAAGAACATAGTCATAGGCTATGACATAGCATAGAATATAGAACAAATATCTCTCAAAACATCCAGAAATTAATTATACTTGGATTAAATTACTGTTGTCTCCAAGCTGACTGTATAAATCAAATTAACTATTTGCTATAGGGCTATATGTATTAGCATTTCACTTTCAGTTAATTATTAATATTATTATATATGAAATATGGTGCCACTGGCACATTCAATATATTAACCTAAATATACAAACAAGCATTACATAAATTAAAACATAGACATTATATAACTTACAAAAATACAGAAAACTATATTATAGTATATAACCGCTCACCTAAAACGTTAACAAAAAAAGTAAACCGCAAAACGTGCATGAAAAAAAGTAGGCCAACCAAACCCCCAGATTATCGATTATATATTAGAGGTTAAGTCAGGTGACACAGCAACTTATCGACCGATGTCAACTAGTTGGTTTTATATTCTTAGTTATATATTTTACTTATTACTGAAAGTAGCATAACTGATCAAAATATAATAATTATATTATATAAAATTATTGATGTAAGTGCTGCAAAAAAAAACAACTTATTATTCAATTTCTTTTTATTGCTAGCATATATGATTATAATATCGATTTGTTAAAACTTACGTAAACAATAAGTATTTTCATTAATTTATTATTATTTATTTCATGTAGCCTATATATTGTTAAAATTTAATCAATTTTAGTTAAATTTCTAAATGTTAAAAGTGAAAAAAATAAATTAGCCTTATATAATTTTTTAACAGTCTCACATAATCACGTACATATAATATTTTTTGAATTAGCACGAATTTAAAACTACCTACTAAAAATTGCCCCTAACATGCCTATTCGAAACGATTTTGTGTGGCACTGTGCACATAAGTTTATATAATTATGATAAAACATTAAAAAGATCTCAAAGCCGTATCTAGGATCGGGGAGATCCTATATAATCTTTTAAACTTTTAAACCCTTAAACTTTTTTGGTATGATTATAAGATGAATAAACATAAGTACAGTTTTTAAAACTTAAACCACCCCCCTTAAACCACCTAATATTAGGGGCCTACTCTTTATGAATTAAATGCCAAAATTAATCATATTAAAAAAGCTATAGGGGCCTACATACCTTTTTTGCCTATGTGTTATAGGCCCATCTACAAACTGACTTATCGGGACATTTTAATTAGGGTTAGAGGAAGATATAGGCTATTGTAATACGTTTTCTTACTCCTCCTTATCTAGTAAGCTATTTAGGCATGTATATATATTTGCCAAATAGGTGTAATAGGGATCATTATGCAATGTTTGCTATATTAATTGAATGAATAAATTGAAAATGTTCTAAGCGGCAAATAGTATGCTGACTTGTAGTTATTATAAGTATTACTATATGTAAGCGTCTGTTTTAGATGTGAATATATATTTGTGTTATTAAAATGGGTTTTTAAAAGCGAGTTTTTTAAAGCATTTCCCACAAGGCAACGGTGAAAAATATTATGTCATAGGCCTACTTTAAGAATAAAAAATGCATTTTATTTATATAATGCGTCGCAGCTATGAAATGGTTAAAATTTTTAATATAATATATATTCATATATTATAATTTGATTAGCCACAAAAGAGAAGGAAGTAGAATTATTATGAGAAATAGGTGAATAAGATTAATTCGGTTTAAAGTAATTTTCTTGATCAATTTAACATGGTAAAATAACATGTAAAAAGTTGAACTGCTTAAGTTACGAGTTACATAATAAAACGATAAATATCGTAACTTTATTTTTAACTTTATAGTTTTCCTAAGCGAGACTAATAACACAGAGCGATGTACATATATAATTAAAAGAATTCTACATAAATTAGTTGAGAATGTTACAAATGAATGGTACATAATGGTATACTTAACGGTAGACCAATTACGCAAGACCAATCATAGCCTATGTCACTTACAAATCCTCACAAACTAGGCCTTAACTTGTATACCCTTCAATAGTGAATCTCACCTGATGAGAGCCAGTGCAGTGTTTCCTGACTTTGTCTGAGCCCATCAGCGATGGCAGCACCCGGTAATGAGAGGCTCCCTTCTTACGGAATCTGGACGACTTAGCTCCACTGTTTAGCTGCTCAATCTCATCACTAATGCCATCGTCAACAAAGTTCGGACTGCTCACGGAGATCGAATTGGTTCGACTCTTCTCAACACAGAACAATTTGATACTGTTCGACGTTGTTTTATCGGTTTTCGTAGACGGTAGATGCTCTGCGTCTTCGAAGCTCTGGGTGTGCGTGTGGGAGTGATGCTTGAAAAACGGGAACCGTTTTGGTCGACGAGGAGAGGCATCTATGGCGGCGATTTTTTTGTTTGAATTAGACGTCGAGTTTGTTCTCAATTGCTCGGAGCTTAGTGTATAATACTCTTCTCTTTTTGGCGGATGTTTTTGCGGCTGGTCAACTGAATACTTATGGTCGTGAGACGGTGTCTTCAAAAATGGAAAATGTCTCAGTGAATGGGGGGAGGCATCTCTTCGCTTTTTCGGCGTTGAATCGGTTGAATTTATCCTGATTAAACTAGAGAACTCTGAAGTGTTCGGATCTTCACTGTCTTGAAGATCTGTCACTTTAAGGCCGTGATCATGCGAATGCCGCCTCAAAAAGGGGAAATGCCTCAATGGCCTGGGTGATGCCTCTGACCTCCGTTTGTGAGAATTGGTAGAATTCATCGAAATTCAGTTAGTCTTATTTATATATTCGTATTTGAATTATCTGTAGTAGCGCTTGTTACAAGTAGTTCCTAAAAGCCTATGACATGAACGTCTACTATTATCTCTATAACCATTCGGAGTAGGTATATAGACACACATGTAAAGTGCTACGTCAATGTTGATTACAACAATAGTCATGGATTTCAACAGGTTAACCTTCTCTGTAGTATATAGGCCTATATATTGGATTGGATTGAGTTACAAGGCTACTGCAACTAAAATATATATAACTAACAAGGAATGGCATCGGGACATGTTGACAGCGCGCAGTGCGCACATGTCCTGTAATGAAGATCACACTTTTTAACTCGGAAAGTGTTGGCAGTGGACTTTGTCAGATTGATATTGCATTGTTGCACCTTCCGAGCACAACACCCTGCTTATCTCGCTCACTAAATTACAATATATCTATTTATGACTATCATTAGGATATAGATTGCCCATCCACAGGCTTCTGATACATTGCTCAAGTGCAGTGTGATTAGCATAGGAACATTTTTTTTCATTATAAAATAAGCGAAATACAAAGTAATTATTTCAGACATTTTTATACATTGAAAATGTAATCGAAATATGTTTATCAGTAGCTTTTTATCAGCACATGATTTATGTATAGGTCTATCTCAAGCAATATTATTATCAACTTAGTATAATATATTTATTGTAGTAGATGTATACTAGTGGTAGCATAACTGTATAAATTGTTGTAGTAGTAAGTAGTATATAATAAGTAGTAAACTAATAATGATACCCTAAATTAATTCAATATTATCATATACTTCAAAGAAACACAGATTGTCTATACTTAAAAACCATATAAATACATAGTGATAGATATATTTACGAACACATCACAACATTAATTTATAACAATATCGCTCTAAAATTCGTTTCAAATAATTCTATTATATTTAGTATTTTTGTCAAGGACAATATTAATTTTTAAATTAAACGTATATTATTATTGCATGAGTTTTTTAATAAGTTTAATATTATTTGTTGGAATTTATTACTTATGACGTAATTATTATCATTATTATCGCAACAGTTTTAACTTTATGATTTATGGATATTGAAGCCCAAACAAGATCTCAGAGTATTTTGATATGTTTTAAATAATATAAAAAATACGAAATAGCAGAAAACCTACGAGTGAAGAAAGAACCAGTTTGAAAATATTTTTCAGAAGGAAGAATAAGTTTGAGTTCATGTGTTAAATTACATCGCTTGGGCGGCAAGAGAGAAAAACTTAATGAAAATTAGTATATAGTCGAGCATTAAAGAGTAAACAATTCTTCGTCTGTAATAAATTCAAAAGTAACATACATTTCATAATATAAAAAATAGTATTATACATTATTGATCATTTATTACAATCAATACTAGCTTACTTAAATATTTGATTTAATAACTTTATATCCTATATTTATACTATAAAACTGAAAATGTTTCTGTATTTACAATCTTAAGAATTTATAGTTGCAATTCTTCTTCAACATTATTATAAAATAGATTTTTAAATCCTCTCAACTGTGACTTTGTATAGGCCCTATTATAATTTAATTAATATATTTTTCTTTTATTTTAATAATTTAGAATAACTTTTACATGTTTTACAAGTTTTACCAGATAATTTATCAATTAAAAAAAACTTGTCAATGATAATTCATTTTAAAAATAAGTTAGCCTTATTTTATATTTTAAATAAATTTATCTAATTTTTTCGTATACATGCTTCTTTCGACACTTGCTCGTAATTATTTATAGATTAATTTAATACACAATTAAAGTATAATATAATTACTATTCTAAATACATAATTGTTACTGATGAAAAGAATTTGATTTTTTTTGATATACTACTTCATTTTACTCAGTAGTGTAATGTAAAATTTTAATATATTGAAAAATTATTGATTCATTTTCAATAAGTATGCATTACATCATAGTGAAACAGAGAATAGAAGTTTTTGTCTTATTTAATAAGGCTACTTTTGTCAATATGTACAACAAAAATTTGAATATTAAATTTTTCACAATAATAATTAACTTAATTTATGTACAGTCTAAAAAATAAATATTACACAGATTTCGTATTAAAATGCGGAATTTTCTTTTACAAAAAAATGAAATGCCTCAAACAACCGTTCGATACCAATTACTTAGGTTACTCTGAACTGCAGGTTTCAAAGAACTTAGGCCTAATAGCTGCAATAAAAATTAATTATTGTTTCTAATTAGCATTAACGGGGAACGGGTCTTTTCCTAATATAATTTATGAGTTGTAACTCCGACAGTGTCACGTATTGCTTCAATTTAGAGTATACAGAGTAAAGGAGCGCCAGATTAGTTCAACCGCTAGAATGGCCGGCTGCTAATGTGAGGCATAGGTACAGATCGATCGATATGACTAATGCAATTAATCGTATTGTGAAGGTATCGTACACAAAAGAAATATTTGTTATTTTAAAAAGTAAAGCACATGAAATTAGTATAAAATCATTAAGTTCCATGCAGCGGAAGTTAAATAATTCGTTATATTTCATTGTATACAAAATACGTTAAGGAATTTGTTTTTTCAGAATATATTAATTATATTAATTCAGAATATATATATTCCTTAACGTATTTTGTAACAGTAATTATACTTTTCTAGCAACATTATAACTGTCAATATTAAAAAAAATTTGACCACATATACAATAGTAATAAATGATACGTAAAAAATACGAATTATGTGATAAACGATGTGGTCGACGATAGATTTCTATAACGCCAAGATGGGTACCGTCATTTTGTCTATATTTGAATTAAATTCTTGACATAATATTTTTCTAAATCCCCCGACTTTGTATTTAATTTGTGCAAATTTAAAAAGCGCTATACAATATATATCCATGTGTGTTTAAAAGCGCTATGTTTAATCTTTTGAAACAGCCAACAAAGCTTAACTTCTAAATGTAATACCATCCATTAGTCGGCAATTCAGTAAAAAGTTAGATATAAATATCTTTTTAAAGTCGTCATAACTTAAGTAGCGCTTTATTTAATTAAATATATGTTAAATACAATTTAAATATTAAAACAAAGATTAAATATATACTATTATTCTGAACTGCAGTTAAACGACTAACTTTTGCGACTTGACATAATTTTAAATTTAAGTCTCAGTGATGTATGTTATAAATAAAACAAAACAAATAAAATATTAATATTAATATAGCTATAGTATTAATATAAATAATATGATGTAAACACGAAAAAACGAAGACATTCGTGTCAATGAAATATATATAGCCTATACCATCATTATTTTGATACATTTCGGAACAAGTTTTTAAAAACACATTAAATCTAAATTTCATACACACGCCTTCATTTCGCTATTTACTTAAAATCTAAATTTCTAAATAATAATACATACTCTATAATATATACACTAAAAACCATGGTAAAACCAGTAATAGCATTTGTAGCAAATAGTTTTAAGTATTATTATTATTAATTTGACATATTAATATGAACAGATTATTATTATAGTTTTAAAATATTTATAAATTTAATAAAAACATTTATTCATTATTATTCATTAGAAAATCGGCACAAAACAACATCTATCCTACATTGATAAGTATGTTTCATTTTTCACAAGTCTCTCATAAAACAGCTTTTAGAATAAGTTACCCTAATGAGCATCACTTTGAAAACGATGGTGTTCATTATAATTAATTAAACTGGATATCCCGATTGCATATTTTTGTTTTCGCCTCTTATATTTTCATAATCAATAAAGTATCCACTAACTTTAAAAAAAAAGTTTTTACCTCGGTCATTTGAGTACTAAAGAGTGCAATAATTATTTAGTAATTAGAGTAAGTAATAAAGATTGCAGCACGACGCTGTGGTGGAATCAATTGACTAACATATTTGCGATTATATGCCAAACTAGCTGTTCAGACATCAGCTTATTTGAAGTCGTTGGGATTCAAACAGCAACGAGTTATAATTGCAGTAATGTTGGTGAGAAAATTAACTTTACTTAGACCACAAATGCGGCAGCAATTATCATTGATCCTATCTGCTCATATACACACGCTTTGCACATGATTACTCAAAATTTCGTTATGTAGGAAGTTATGTTTTGCTACTTCCCCTCATCCGCCAAAGGATAACAATTTCGATATAATATCTGTGTTTGAGCAATAGGCCTACCAACATGATTAGATTATAGCAGAATAACTGCAGCTTTTAAAGTTTATTGAAACTTTTGTCAGCATTATTAGCTATAGCTGTTGAAAAAAAGAAGAACTTCTAGAGAACTTGAAACAAAGTAAGACAGCAAAAAAATGACATGTTGACATCCAGTTATTTATTTATATTTTATGTCTATGCAGGCAAATGTCTATATCTTGAAATTATAAAGTGTTCAAAGTTAAAGCATAAAAGTTCT
>JAUZND010007135.1:0-10475 GCA_034780555.1 Coelogynopora nodosa
TGAATCTCTTAGTCTAGATGAATCTCTTAGTCTAGATGAATCTCTTAGTCTAGATGAATGTCTTAGTCTAGATGAATCTCTTAGTCTAGATGAATGTCTTAGTCTAGATGAATATCTTAGTCTAGATGAATCTCTTAGTCTAGATGAATTTCTTAGTCTAGATGAATCTCTTAGTCTAGATGATCTCTTAGTCTAAATGAATATCTTAATCTAAATGAATCTCTTATTCTAGTATATGTATCTCTTAGTCTAGATGAATGTCTTAGTCTAGATGAATCTCTTAGTCTAGATGAATCTCTTAGTATAGATGAATCTCTTAGTCTAGATGAATCTCTTAGTCTAGATGAATCTCTTAGTCTAGATGAATGTCTTAGTCTAGATGAATGTCTTAGTCTAGATGAATCTCTTAGTCTAGATGAATCTCTTAGTATAGATGAATGTTTTAGTCTAGTCTATGCATCTCTTAGTCCCGTAGTCTAGACTTTAGTCGTATTTTCTTTAAAAATGAAATTATCTTAAATATATATGCTTTATTCTATACTATAACCTTTGAAAAGCTAGATGGGGCTACTTTCATCATGACGCTAAAATCGCGTATGATTAAGGAAAATATGTGTAAAATTGTTTAGCCGTATCTACCGTTGTCTTTTTCGGCTAATGTTTATTATTTTAACATTTTAGCTCCGACCTTCTAATATTAATGGTTTCTGCACAATGCCATTGTTCTTTGTATTAGTAAATTAAAAAATTGTTCCATAAATCTACAACCGTGTGACCTGTAATTCGTTTGTCTTTTTTTCTGAACGTCCTTCTGCCTAATTGTTATAATCTTTTATTTTGTACATCAGTTCATCCGTTGCATGTGTACTAGTTTGTGTTTATTTTAACAATATCGAATAAAAACGAAATTATATTTTATTTTCGTTTTATTCATATTTACATAACGGTAATTTCTGTTTTCGTCAATATAATAGTCTCTTTATAATTAATAATGTGTAGAGACCATACCTAGAGATCAATGAGCATTTGCGCATGTTGCAGAGCCACTCCTGCACTCTACATCACAACATTTAAGTTGAAATGTACGTTTGAATTTAAATATTACGTTAAAGTATAATATATTTATTATATAATACCTGTAAATGTTGAAATATTTAGTTGGATACATCTAATCATTTTAAATATCACATCAATAAATTAAAGTAGCTACCTATAGGCCTAAACTGTAATCTGTTAAATGAATTCGCAAAATGAATTAAACTCAGAACTCAGGTATACGATACTCTGTATAAAACATGATATTCATCCTATTATTATTTAATAAGCCTACCTCGTATCTCGTTATAGTTACAGTGGAACAGTGGATTAAACATATAGCGGCAAATCAATAATTTTAAGGCTCTATAATTCATGACTCTCTACAAGTAGTGTATTTTGCGGTAAATAGAGTGAACTATTTGTCTCTATGTTTAAGTAACGACCATTTCAAGGATTTCAATTCACTATATGCCTTCCAATGTATTGTATGTATAGCTATATATATATATATACATATATAATATAAGTTAACAAGGATATTCCCATTATAAAACGTACAATAAAGAGAAGATAAAGCTAAGCATTAGTTAATACATTTATTTTTTCTTACTTAAGTACCTAACTTGATTGATATTATTATGTAACACTTTCTGAATGAATACGTGTGTGTACGTATGAAAATATCTATGAATCTCTATATTTTTAAATGATTATATCCGGTTTATCATAATATCCACAAGTAAATATCTAGGTTAATCTAAACATACATCATTCATCAGATTGGCTCAGGAATTTTAGTAGAGCAAATTCGAGCTTAGATTATGTAATTGCTGGTGACAAACAATCAGAATCAGAATCAGAATCAGAATTACAATTACAATTACAATTACAATTACAATTACAATTACAATTGTTTTATTTTTATTTAAAAGTTGTCACCCACAAGTTGTAGAAAATATTGTAATTATTACCGATTTTTCAGCTGGAGACGTACATAGTTTATTTTCATACTTGCAACTATATATATAATGTTTTCATATAATTTAAAAGATTGAACACTGCAAAATGTGTAATAATACAGAGCTATGAAATAAATGTTTAAAAAATGTTTTACCTATAAATATGGTTTAATCGAATAACCCTTTTTAACACACTAATTTTATTTATAATACTTAATTTATTTCAATTAATATGTTGGCAAGTTAATTCGTTGTCGCAATAAGATATCAATAGTACACACATTAATTTATATAATGCACTTGAACCACCATTCATTATATATCGATTAATTATTTATTTTGTTACAACAAGAATATGTAGAAGTCATCTCTATATCTGACATCTTCACTATACCTGACGTCATCACTATACCTGACGTCATCACTATACCTGACGTTATCACTATACCTGACGTCATCACTATACCTGACGTCATCACTATACCTGACGTCATCACTATATATTACGTCATCACTATATATTACGTCATCACTATACCTGACGTCATCACTATGCCTGACGACTTCACTATACCTGACGTCATCACTATGCCTGACGTCATCACTATACCTGAAGAAGTGCTGATCACCGTCCCCCAACTAATGAAGGCATATTCTCGTTTAGACTCTGCAGTCTCATAAGTTGGAGTGGATCGATATCTGGGAGGATTTGCAACGAGCTCTCCGACTGGATGCATCACAACTCGGCATATCATGAAGTTGTTGTCTGTGCTGTTCACCAAGACCGACACATTGGAGACAGATTGCGGGGGCACTTTCACCCGGATATCAATTGTGTATAGACTCTGCTGAGCGATTGTCGTAGTGGTGGGCGTGTGTACTCCCGCAATCGGGACAAATGGACCACCCTCCTGAAAATAATATATATGTATGGCGACGACGAATTTAAAATTCTGTTTTAGACAAATTATATTTCTCAGTGCTTATTAAAAATACTTTCGTGAAAACATTTAAGCAACATTTGAAATTAGGTCGGTAGGACCATTGTGCACTTGTGAAGATTTGTTACTGACATTTTTTATCCATGAAGCATATAACATTTTCGGCATATGAGTAGCATTTGTTAAAACAGTTGGAAGCGTAGGTCACACAATATACCAATCATCTTATTAGCCTGGCCGGGCTATAAAAAACCTTTTTGACATCTAACTTGTCACCTTTGAACGTAATATGTTAAAAATTATAAGTTTCTATAAACGTTACTAAACCAGCATTTTTGTTTTTGATAGAAAATAGAATAAACGTTAAGTTTAAAACATGTAATACATTATTTTTGAAATATTTAAAAACATTATTATATGTCTGTGTGATAACATTTAGATCTTAAAAGGATGAACAAGCTTATAAATTGAAATATATTTATATATATGTATTTATATAGTCTTTAGTTAACCACCGTTGAACACACTAATAACAAACTTTTACAATCAAACCAAACGTTTTGGATATAAAATAGCATGGTAACAAGAATTATAGCACTTTTAAAATTGTAAAAACTTTCAATGTTAAAATTTTACATCCTTCTGAACTTCCAGACCTTAACTGAAAACCAAAAATAGCATGGTTTAACATTAATTAGTAACATTTTCAACAACTGGAAAAATTTTTTTGAGTATTTATTTATGTTAATGTATATATCAGTATTGTATTTTTACTACATAGTAAATACTCATAATACATAATGTGTCATTCAATAACATAGTTGCTTATTCAAATTATCTTGGAGTTATTGTCGCCCAGCAGTCAGCTAATTACTTCCGAATTTTTTAAAAACTGGATTATGTTGCAATGACATTTCTACAGAAAGTGTATTATAAAAGTACTAATAAAGCACATTAATTAAAGTGCAAACCCGTTTAGAACAAGAAACTCTAGTGTTTAAAGATGGTTTGCGTTGCAAATGAGCAGCATAAAATGAATAACGATTAATATACGTAATAATACTTTTATCGATGAATAATTTTATTTGAATTTAGAAATATTATCATTTTATAAATACTCTAAATATTTCCTCATAACGGCATTTAATGATGTTCATCAGGATACTCGTGATTGAAGTTAATTAGTATAACGGAAAAGTAAGGATACACAAGCACTTCTCACGTGTAACCCAAATTCTAAATTCAAATACGGCAGTCATACTTTAAAACTAATTAGATATGTACATGTGGCAAAGATACATTCATTTTTGCGAATATTATGTTATTTTTTTCGTAAAAAGGATAAAGTAAGCTGACTAGATGTAGTAGATCAGACATTTAATATTTAAATTGGAATTTAATTAATCTAAGTAAAATTGAGAATAAAGATGAAAGTAATTTTTGATAATATTAAAAAAAATTAGCACAATTTATTAGTGAACGTTTGATATAGACTACAATAAATGAAAAAAGCTTAATAAATTGACACATTACGCTATGCATATCATAATTATTACATAACTAACAATCGTGTACTCAAGAGACACAATCTCCATGATGAAACTATAATTCGAATCGTTCATAAAATAATTGGAAAAAATAAACTCTTACGGTGGGGTGGACCAGCCGTAGAACAACATTCTAAACAGCTGTTGAAATTGTTGATAATGTGTTATTTGAGTAATATGTGTACACTTGTATCATATACCAGTTAGATGTACATCTCATATTGCTATTCCACAAATGTATCAATAACGATATAAGGCACTCAGTGTTTTCAACCTTACTTTTGTATTTTATTTCACATTAATATAAGTATTTTAAGACATAAATTACAGGAATATGTTTTAATTATCAGTATAAACTTACATAAATAGAAAGACTTGGAGTAGGTGTCCACATTCGAGTAATATTTATGCCTGGTGAAGTGGAAATTTCTGCCCAATAATACAATCCTGACACGAGAGCTGAAGTATCTTCCCAGTTATAGTTAAGCGAAAAGATCACCTCAAGCTCAACAATATTAACATCTGCTGAATCCCAATCATATTTATGTAAGGCAATATTAGAAATGAAAGGGTGATTAAAATCAATTATTGCCTTTTCATAAATATCGTCGGCGTACTGGGATCTGGAAAATATAAATAATATATTGTATTCATATTCTATTTTGTATTAAATAGCAAACCAGCAATATTGAAACAATTAGTTATTTAAAAAAATATTAACAAATCTTAAAAAAAAATTTTAATCTTTAAATTTGTTACTACTCCGACACTATTAATTCTCCAAAAAACCTACTATCTACTGACTCCGACACTGTTAATACTCCAAAAAACCTACTATCTACTGACTTCGACATTATTAATACTCCAACATACTACTACGACTCTATTAATAGTTCAACATACCTACTAATCTGACGCAGTATACTGTATGGATCACATTTGCACTTCATTGTGATCTTTGTTTATGTTAAATCATGTTGATGATATCTATTTTTAATCTAGCTATTTATTTTATTGACATATTATTAAAATATAGACACATATTAAAATGCAATAAAGCAAACAATAAAACAAGTAAACGTATAACATGTAAATTAATATTTACTCTGAAAACAGAATACATTTTATAGAAAACCCTAAATTCAATTATCAACAATTTTTTTTTAATGATGACGCGTCTGTTTATTAAATAATGGAACCAAAGTTTTTTGAGTGTATACAGATTTGTAGATAGGAGTTGGAGGCGAGAAAGATAAAGGACGATATCAACGGGTTGGGAATAATAGTGGTTCTCGAAAAAATTGGTTATGTCCTATTATGTCACCTGTAAACAATTATTACATGAAAATAGGCTCTAAAGGAAACGATACAGAGACGTTTTGTACCCCAAGGGCCGTGTTAGGGGTAGAAAAAATCTAATGGGGGAGTGGTTAATGATCCAGCGATCCATTCACTGTAGTACTAATCATTATATGAAATTGCATTAAAAGTTATTTTACATAATGCTATTTTTTCAACCCAGCTACACAATTATTTTTCTGATGAGGGGTCAGGGGTCAGGGAATAAACTCACAGTGACTTATTTGAACTACCTGAACATAATTATTTATTTTCTAACTAATAGGACAACAGTACAGGACTTACAAGTACTGCACAGAGTATGAAGACTCAAAGAAAGCCACATTTCTACCGCATTTCTTTATTTTAACAGAGCTGATTGACAGAGCCGCCCCTGAGTGAAAGGTGGTTCTCAAATTAATCGGTGGTGGTTTCGGTGTTTGCTGATTGTAAGGGAAAACAAATTGCAATACGGCCACTTGTTGTCCACCCTTCTTTATTGTATCATTGTATAGATGTTGGTCAATTTCTGTGAAGGTGTGAGGCAGCTAAAGGAAGGGCAAATACATTTGACCAAATTTTAAAAAAAGACGAATACAAAAACAAAAAACAATGCAATTTTAATTTTCAGTAATAATAACTTTAAAACAGTTAGCAGCTTTTTGTATAGAAAATATTATAAATAACCCAGCAAATCTGCATTACATTTTATTGAATTGTCAATAATATATACCTATTATTGAAATTATTAATAACACGCATCAACATATTTCAAATGTACTAACGACGTTAAAAATGTTCACCAATGTTCTAATTAATTATGACTTTGTACAAGCATTTAGTCTGGGAAAAAAGACATATTTGGCTTAATTCACAGTATATTAAACTCGGCGTCTAAAAAACTAGTGAAAATAAGTTGCTAAACTTTGACACTTTTTAGTTCAATTATAAAATGTTATTTTTAAATAAATCTTTTACTTCTGACTGGACGTATCGTATAAACACAGACGATTTTGAATATAAATATATTCATGGTTAATGAAAAAAAATATTTTCAAACCTTGCCAGCTGTGGATGAAGCATCAATTGCAATACTCAATGACATTGCTGAAGATAATCCCGGGGCAGTGATGTCTAAGTTAACAGCTGATGTACCAGTGGATCCCGGCATAATGAGTGCCACAATTTCAAGGGTTATGTCATTCACCCAGAGCTTATATGTCTGTGCCCCAGTGTTATGTACCAAGTCAAGGTCATATCTAACTCGGTCCATAATTCCATCGAGTTTCTGAATAGTTGGGATAACATATTTACTGAAAACCAAATTGTTCTAATAAAGGTTTATGCATTATATAAGTTTGTTTTACTGGATATATAAATTTCTATTAACTATTCCGGAACAGTACTCGTCTTCAAAATATCTTAAATACAAATAACCAATTATTAAATTGATATTAATAAATCGATACATTTTTAATTGAATTGGTCAACATTTATTTAATTTAAATCATAACTTCATGATATACTGTATATTACATATACATATTACGAGCGATTAGCGTAATTACATTTATAATATTTGTAGTATTGTATATTATAAGAAGAAAAAAAGTTCAGAATAATTCCAATTAAATGTATATAGCTTAAAATATTTAAAACAATTTAAAAAGGAGAACGGGTTGAAGGTCAATATACATATAAATAACTAGGATATATTAATGATATAACCTATTCATGTTTGCAACTGTGTTATTGGCGCATGCATTACTTATTTCGACGTTTTGAGCAATAAGAGCTATCGAAATGTTTTTTTTATTTGACAATAAAGACAAAAATAAGTATCTATATAGAAGTGTTTATAACTCAAAAAGCAAGAAATGGTTAGTATTTAAATGTATTACAGACATTGACATATGAAATTAGTGCACGATTATTATAAATATTAAGCCAAAATAATTTCCATTGAGACCTTAATAGTCAAATAGAAATGGTGGGTATTTTGACATATTTTTTGCGTCAAAGAAATATTAAAAAAATATAGTCTCGATTATTCATCATGTGCTTCTATAAAGCTAAATAATATAAATCATAACGGAAAGGTCATAAAATCATAAGATCATAACGCCAATAAGGAAAGTGGTCTGACCTCAATATAGTATACTTGAGTACTATTGCAAAATGTTAGTAATACAATTAACTTATTTGCTGGTCAAGTAACCAATAACACATTACTATTTAGTATTTAGTGTTCATTAAAAAATAAGTTAAATGCAAAATAAATTATTAAGGACAGGAGTACATGTAAATAAAGGACATCCCGCAAGATACATGAACAAATATTCAACAATTCAGCATAGGTTTAATTATAACGTCAACAAACAATTGTAGGTTAAAAACAAGTTGTAAGTTTTATGATGAAATCAATTATCTAGATTTTTCACGTAATTCCTAATCAAAATGTTGTTATTCACTTATTAAGGAAACCATTCAATTTGTGACATCATATGTTTCCATTGTTTCTAAACAACAACAGTGCTCTACATAAACATACCGTTGACCGGGGATACGCTAACAAGTTATCAGATGAGGTGCGTAGAATAATATTTTCGCCTTGGTGTATAATTTTCACACGCGTAAAGTTCATAATATACGGCGAAGTGTTTGGTAACGTGATTTCTGCAAAGTAACGCTGTGTTGTATTCGCAGGAATAGTAATATTTGCAAATATTCCAATTTGAGTTCCGGCATAAATTTGACCCGCAGGTAAAGCCGTCATCGAGTAGAGAACAGGAGGATTTACCTGTAAGTGGGAATTGAACATACAATCTATGTCATCATTACTAATGGCTAAAATGTAATTTCAAAAATACAATGTTACTAATTCTAAACAATCGTATACATCATTTCTATCACTATGCAATATTTGAAAGTAGTTGTTTTACCCAAATTTCTGCATACTTTATAAGTCACTTACAAGTGTAGGGGAATATTATGTATAATAAAATAGGCCATATATATGTATTTATAACTAACACGGCAATCACGTATAATCTTTAACATGTATCTAATATAAAAATCCCGTTTGCATAGAACACATGTTCTATTAGATATATGAAATGGATATTGCGTTTCGTGTTCCCATATTTTTGGTTTTAAAAAACGTACTAATTATTCAATAAAGTATTGTGTTATAAGTATTTTCAATATAGGAAATAAACTGAATTAAACAAAATGATATATTCAAACTAATACACATACCACTGCAAATTACTTTTTATAAAATAAACATTTTAAATCAGAAAAAAAATATTGAATGTACAATTATACACATATATGTGCACCTTGACAAATATATGATTCATAAAGAACTACATTTGTATATATTTTATTTCCCATAATGAATAGATTATATTCATATGAGCTGTTTACGAAATAAATATTACATTTATTGATGTTTGGCCATTGTGGACATTTTAATGTAACAAAATTTTATTTCACGACTTTATGTTACATAATTAAATTGCATAAAAAGTACAAAGGGCTAAATATGGATTTATACATAATACATTAATACATGTAGTTATGGAGTTGATCATCAATTGATAACCTACTTCGTTGCTCAATCCAGTTTCGTCAGAAATTATCAATGATGCATTCTTTGTCAGAATTGTATTTGAATTCAGGTAAGTTCCAATGGAAACGACATGAGTACTGCCCACTTGTGCGTGCTTATTTGCAAATAGAGTAACAAGAATTTTCACAGTGTTCTGAGCATTAGTAGTAGCACCCACACGGGAAACTAGGTGATGAATAAGATTGGAAAAAAATCCATATTTAAATTTAAATAAAAAATTGCAGACATTGTGACCTTTACATATTTCTCATACTCATAGTTAATACTTGCATAACTAGAAATTTAGTAAAGTCGCTTGAAATAAAATGCCTTCAGCATTGAATTTAAAACATAATAAAATCATTTTACATTAACTGAAATTTAAATACCATAAATTGTGAAATAGTTCGATATATTTAAACATTAAATGTTCATAATATTTGTATGCGACTATATGTAAATGTTGAATTTTGTAAATTATTAAAACATGTAAATTTAAAGGTATTAAATTACGTCAGATTAATTAATTTTTATCGTGAAACATGTCAACACAAAGGTATTGAAATATTTCCGAAAAATAACCCACCTATCGATGTGTGTCATACGATTATAAAAAAACACAAAAAATGTATATGGTGTTATGCTAAATGATGTGGTTGAAAATTAAAAGTTGAACATTGCCCTTGTAGAAACACTGACAAATACTTCTTAAGCTGTACCGACATAAATCCTCTTTATCAAGACTTATTCACGATGCCAGCAGATATTAGAGAATTTCAGAAATCCACACTTTAAGAAGAGGAACATTATTTATGAAATGTGTGAACACCGTTCAGTGCACAACTACATAGCATTTAATTATATATGCTTTTGGAAATAGTTTTGTTTAAATATTGTTTATATATAATTTAATTTATTTGTTTAAATTTATATTTAATTTATTTAAATTTATATTTAATTTATTTAAATTTATATTTAATTTATTTAAATTTATATTTAATTTATTTAAATTTATATTTAATTTATTTAAATTTATATT
>JAUZND010007136.1:0-10475 GCA_034780555.1 Coelogynopora nodosa
CACAATGTTCAATGTTTGAAAATTAACTAAAATTCTGTACTGCAATTTAATAATACATTATTTTAATTATTTTGTTTGATAATAATTTAATGGATATATTTATTCTATTTCACTAATATTAATTAGAATTTATAATTTGTTTTATAAAAATAAAATTTTCTCACTTTCGTAACTTGTTTGCAATTTTCAGAAACATCTATTTGATTTGGCGAACTCCGGCATAATAAACGTATTGGTGTCTGGATGAGCGTGATTGACATCTTCCGTCTGCGAAAATGATATTGATATACCACTTTTACGTTACAAAAATAATTAAACAATTATTTTCTACTTAAATTATAGAAGTTTAGACTTATGAATGATCCTGTTTATGTGTAGTTCTAATTCATTATGTATTTTTGTCAATTTGCTGTGCTTTGAGACTGATTTTTCAATTTTTGTACAAATAAATTTTATTTCAGATGTGCTACCGAATACTAATTGTATTATTCAAATCTATTGTTTGATATCTTTATATTTTTGATTATTTAATAGTCAAAATATGTTGAAACTTGTTCGAAATATTTATTATATCATCAAAATTAAAAGTATAAAATCTACATTTATTAATTTTTTCGTGCAAGAGTACCAGTTAACAAATATATAGTTTTTTTTAACAATTAATAATTATTTAACAATTACATAGTAGTTTAAATCAAAATCGAAAAATACCTTCCATTAGCGGCAAATAAAATGAAAAAAAGATAGCGATATAGATATGGCAAATCAAATTCAGTAAATGAAATTTTTAGAAAATAAACTGTATCATGAACAGCTTAATTGATTTGCTTATTATTAATTTTTTATGATATTGTAATAATTTGTGATTTATTACTGTTATTACTTTATTGAACCTAATATTCTGATGTTTATAAATATACTCACTGAGGTAATATAATTAAATCAAATAATAGTAATCAAATGCAAAAACACATTTCATACATTTACTCGTGTTTCTATGTTTAAATTAACATTTAGTATATGTAGATAATAATACAAGTGGCATTTTCAGACTCAAATAAGAATGCCAATTAAAATTAAATCAACACAGGTACTTATTCTCAAACAAAAAGTTCTCCTACACACATTGGTAGGCATTGTTTAACAGTTATACAAACACATCTTGAAATATATGTTAACGTCTTTCTAAACTATAGCAACGACTCATTCACAGTAAAACATGTATAATAGGTTTCCTGACCAAATTGTAATATGTCCGCTATCATTTCAATGATTTCGTCTTAAACCTGCTCGAATTTTTTGCTTACGATTTCCTTGTGCCATAAAGCCAGACTTCCACTGTAGATTAAATACCTCGTGGAGATTTATAATCGTATATACTTTCAACAATCGTCTATAAGCATAAACGTTTAGTATCTCGTGATTTTCATGTTTTTCTGAAGATATTTATGTCTGTTACAATACATTACGCGTTATCAATTTTTTATGCATATACAGGTTTAGTTTGCAATGGGTTGTTTGTCTCAACTAATTATTGAAAATATCATGGTTAGTTCCACCTAAACACAATTCAGTATTCGCATTATTCTACGCATTATTTGATAACGCCTACATGGTGCAGCTAAGTTGGTCTTTTATGTCTTTTATGTGCGGAGACTCTCCAGAAACCTCCCTGTATAGCTCTATCTCTATTTTTATTAAATCTTGACGAAAAATTCTCGCTCTTGGGATTTTCGTGGTAAAAATATAAAGTATGAAAATTGACACAAACTCGTGAAATTCAATAAATTTATTAAACTAGAATTTGTGTAATCTGATCAGCTATTGACAGCCTTAACCAGGCGTGGTCAATTTTATTTATTTTTTAGCAGACACATTATTTAAATGCTCTGGTGCCGTTTTTATCTGTTAAGTGTTTTTTGGTGAAATTGTTTATTTGTCACTTTTGGATTAATTAAGGGCACAACATTGATCTTTTCAGAATTTGAAAAGTTGTTTTACTTTTTATATATGGCATATGCGTAGATAACTTTGTTTAAAGATAATTGCTGTGTTTTAAGTTAAATCAATTATTAAATAATTAGTGCCACTTTTAAAATAAATAACCTGTTTACTTTATTCAAGTTTTAGTGGGAGGTTTCCTGGTTTTCCCACCACCTCTAATATAAAATATTTTAAAAAGAATGACCAAAATCACACAAATATTTCTGTATTTTACATATCATGAGTTCACGATGGGTAATGCAACATTAATGTATAAAGCATCTAACTGTAATCTTATTTGAAATTGTCTGAGCGAGGGGTTGAATATTTTAGTTTTTTAGCGAATTAATAACGAAACTTGAAACACAAAACTAGATCACTTTTATGCTAATTTTATTAATCGAAGAATGCCTCAATATTCTTGATACGATATCTTCAGTGATATATTTTGATACGATATCCTCAGGGATATATTGTTATACAGTATCCAGCGATGTATTTTCATAATGTATCTCTATTATATAATAATAAATAGTTTGTATGTATTAAAGAAGAAAAAAAGGAATGTGGTTATCATTGAAATTTAAAAAAAAGTAAAAAACTTCAAAAAGGAATTTATTGTAAAGTTACCGAACTTTGTAATGAATTTAGAGAATTTTTGATATAAAGTTAAAAATTGGTATTATTTTAAAATTTTATTGACACTGCGCCAGAACAAATTATTCGAGGGAAGAAGCTCTATAGCTAAATCGATGACTAAGTTTGGTTTAAACCAAAAATATTATAGCGTTGATAAGCTTCAGCCATTTGCAAAAACATTCACTATCTTGGATTAAAAGTACCTGACTTCACCATTATTAAAATATTAATGTTTTTATTAAAATTAAATGTAAATGTATAATGCACATTTAATTTTTAATCATATAATGGTTCCTCGTTAAATTCGATTAATAGGGAGCATTTGACAACCCGTCTTTAAGAATTTGACAACACAATTTTACAACCCTTTAACGATTGTGGCCGGGGTCAATTTGGACCTCAAAAAAACTATTTTACATCAATTTGATTTTTAATCAAATTTGCTTACATCTCCACATATTTTGTTGACTATTATATTAAAAAATCTCAGATCAAGTACATTTGCTTTAAAAGAAAACTATCGTTAATATAAAACCTTGCAGCGTTAAGTACCGTGAGGTCCATGTGGACCTCATCAAATAAATAACTCATCAAGCTTTGAGTATTGGATGTGATTCCAGCCCGGCGCAAGTATTCATAAAAATTTTCAAAGCTGATGTCATTGACTTAATAGTGAGATGTACCAACGAGGAATCACATCGACACGACGAAGGTCAATATGTATTGCTAATACATTGAAAAGGAAGGTGTCATTTGTGTAATGTTTTTTAAATGGTGCAAATTTTTCTTATTTTTCACCTTAACGTTTTATGTCCTAACTTTTGACCATAAAAACTTATTTAAACTGATTTAGCACCATTGACCAACCATCTCAGGATGTCTGCTATCAGCTGCAGTGGCCTGTGCAGAGGGGGGTTCTAGGGGTTCCGGAACCCCTCTTCTCTGTAGTTGCGCCCCTTTAAAATGTTAAGATAGGCCTACACCAGAGAGAAACGCATCTTTAAGTTAAAGATTTATAATAAATACAACATGCTATAGGTTCTGAGTGCGATATCCACAAAAATTAGCCATGCAGCTATAACATTCTATGGCTATAACAACTTTTAGTAAGTTGATTTCCAACCTTTTTTTCTCTTTCTTCCCATATTCTATATATGTACTGAGTATTATAGCCACACATATCTAAGCTAAGTAATTATTGTACTTATAGCTGTCATAAAAACTGCCTACAGATTGACAATGGATAATGTGCGTCTGTCATCATTATTACATCTACATAGTGACATACTAATTGATGTAGAAATCTGCTGTAAATATATTCACTAGGTCTAACCCACGGCGTATGATTTTAACAGACATGTTGTCCGATTAACTTGGTTTAGGTTACTTATGTATTTGTCTGATTATAACACAATGTAGTATATACATTAAAGTCACTGATTTTATTTTATTTACTGATCTAATTAATTAAAATAGGTTGTTGATTTATTAAAAATCAATTTATTGATTAAAGATTCGAATGTTTTTATACTACAGAAAATATTTAAATTCTTGATTTTATTATAACTACAAAATTATTAATTTTTAAAACGATTTATAATAGCGCCCCTTGTCTCATTTTAGAACCCCCCTTGCCTTAATTCCTGCACACGCCACTGAGCTCTAGAAGATTCGCATTAAAATGTTAGAAATTAATCGAGAAAATGATGGTCCAATTGTATATAGGCCAATATAGACCTGACTGTATTTAACGGAAGTTTTTTCTCAATTGTTAGAAAGTTAAAAGAAATAAACACTTTTACATATATATATATATATCTACACATGTAATTGATCCGCAAGGTAAACAATTTCCGCGATTTTTATGACATTGATATTTAATTTAAGTAAACTATAAAGTCGATTTTGTTTTAAAGTTCAACCAGCCGTTGGTAAGAAACGACGACTTAGTTCTAGCAGAGCAATTCAGGCCACACAGTAAATCTGTTATGGATTAACGTGGTTCAAACTTTGCCTACAGAGCAAAATTTGATAACCCTCAAGGTCTGGAGAAGGAAATTTCAAATTGTAAATGATTTAGAAATCAACTTGAAACTATCTGTTGGTTAATGCTTATAAGTTCAACCTGACTTTTTAAAGTTATTTTATTGGACTATAGTGAAAATAATGTTTGCATCAAGCAAACTCTAAACCAAAACGAATCTTAACCGATTGTAAAGTGACCCATTGTATTAAAGTGTGATTGAGTGTCAAATTACGCATTTTTTTAATAAATTGTATTTATTTTAATACATCATAGTAGATTCTATTTTAACATCTATTTGATTTAACCGTCTAACGCCAATGCGGTCAATTTGACTTAAAAAAAGTTAGCCTTCTCACATTTTCTAATTATTTCTAGATTCTTTTCTAGTGTTTCTATTATTATCTGTTATTTTCTGTTTCTATTTCTGTTATTTTCTGTTATTATCTATTCTTCTGTTTTCTATTATTTTCTATTATTACTATCTAGATTATATTTCTACATCATTTTCTAGACCACATAGATGTTTTATGACTTTGTCTGTATATGTTACTAGAATATACAAATACGATGGTTTTTAAAAATATTAAATAATTTATAAGTTATATCTCATTACTTTTTTTCTATATATAATAACCAGCTGGGGTCAAAATGACTCCGATTTGTTTTCAACTATTAAATTATAACCTATATATAACACAATAACTAATGACTCTTTGGCATACCAACCGTACGGTCAGAATCTTGCACCAATTCAAAACATAATTAGGAATTACATTACGGCTGATATGTATGCATGGATGAACAGCTTTACGTATTCTTTGGTCGCTGTCCATTTCGAATGGACATTTCGAGCAAACCAGGGCACTATGGAATTAAAATTAAGATTTGTGCGGATGTATGCACCGTCTACTGTTTCAATTTGAAGTTTATACCGGGAAGGAGGGATGCGTGGTTGAGGTGAACCAAGACACAAGAGTTGTTCTACAGACGACTGAAAATCTGGCAGAATATGGTCTAAATTAGTGCAGACAATTTTTTCACAACTATTGGATTGCGTGTGTATTCGTATTCATGAGTCGCTGTCGGCCTCATATCCTTTTTCCAAAACATTTAGGATGTGACCCCATACAATGCGTATGTACTTTTTTTGGTCATTCACCATCAATTTGATGCTGGAAAATCACACCGTCGTCGTTTGTTTCTAGAACTGCTTGCAATGGACCTAATGCAAGATGCAATTAATGAGAAAAACGTTCTGGTAGAGGATAAACCTCTGTTCTCCTGTAACGTGCTCGAGTTCCTCCCTCCCAAAGAGGCAAACGAACACGCTACATCCTCTGTCCAAGGGACACGGACAAAACGACTTCTACAAAATGTGCTAACTGCTCCATCTACATTTACAAAGAGCACAGCTGCCTTTTCTGCAACCATTCATATTCAAAAGAAAGTTTCGTTGTTGACATAGCTTATATGTACCTATATGTACCTATATGTAGTCTTGTTTATCCGGTATATACTATATATTTTGCACTATTGCAACGGGTCATCACACTTGTACGACTATCAGATAATGTATCCTCCTAATTATTAATCCAAAAAATGATGTCCTGCAGCAAATTTTTATTTATACATTTTATCCTGTGTACCTTATTTACTACATATTTGTGAAAAGTAAGATATATATATATGTTGTACTACATTTTAATCACAACCTAATTATAGAATACATGTATTTCTATGTCTTATTCATTCCACTAAACATAATATTAATTCAATAAATTAAATTAATCTGAAAAATAGCACAAATTATATGTTGTGGTCAAAATTATCCCAGCTCGTCACTATAAAAAACTATAATATTCAATAAGTGTATAATCAATTTTTATATAATTTGATGTATTATGTAATACAATAATTTTTTTTATTCATTATTATATATTATCTATTATAAAATTATGTTATATTTAATAATTAACAATAAGATTAACAACAACAGAACAGTAATTATCAATTGATTTCGAACACTTGCTTCCCTCAAAGTTTAAAATTTAATTCTATTATATACTACATTGTAGTAAACAAAATAAAAATTTAACAAAACCGCAATTTTATTACAACTAACTAAACTTAAAGTTATTACTACTTGGGTCACTCTATATGTTTAACTACTTTCATTAATACATTATATAGTTAATATAATAAAATTGAATAAATATGACTGAAAATACTTTGCAATCAAGAATTTAAATAAAATATCAAATTTAATATATTAAAAATGTTGCTATTTTTATTGGAATTTGAACTATAAAGTACGTATACTTTCAATCATATCAAAATACAATTAATGTAAAACAAATTTTAAATATGAATGTATTTAAGAGGAGCGCGCATATCTGTACATGTCCACTAGCATATTTGTTTATTGCAATTATAAATGTATTTAGCCTAATTTTAAAACATGGCGGGTACCAACAATTTTAGTATATATGAGTACTGTATAAGTACAATAAACGGTAAAATATACAACAAACTGCATATATATAGAAATAAGATGAAATTATAAAAATTAAATAAATACTAGTTTAATTAATGTGTCATTGCCAACAATGTACATCATGATATCTAGTTTATTCGTTAACATTACAAGAATGTTAAAACTTGTAGTTGAAAAGAATATGAGTTTTTTTATGTAGCTCTTATATACATAATATATTATACCATACTCTGTGTATTTTATAGAGTAGTATTTTTCACACTCGCTGAAAGCAATCTACGTGTGAAATGTTACTTTAATTGTTCAAAGCTCTATAGTGTGACAGCATCTTGGAAAGCAATAAAAGTGTATGAAACCTCTTCGTATCTGTCTCGTAAATAGTATATATTTAAGGATCGGTATCTGAAGAAATAGTTCAATTCATTTGGAAATCACAGCCCGATTAGACTGATTTTGTTTATTTTATAATTTTAATAAAAAAGAAACGGGAAATGTCTTATCAAAGCAGTCGACAGTCTACAACTAAAACTGTGACAAGTACTTCTAGAAACCAGTCCGGCTCGAGAACAGTACAGGAGTTTTCTGACACTAGTAAATCACTTGAATTGTAAGTTTTATGCTGTAACAATACGTCAGTTTCTTAAAATAAACAGTTCACTACTTTTTCCCAATGTTTCTAGTTTTTATTTAAGTATAATAGAATTTTTTCAAAAAGTTCCTTATATTATAAAAAGGTAATAATAATAATAATAATAACAATAGCAAATAGCAAAATTGATAGCAAAACTTAGTTTAAGAATTTCAAGAAAAAAATTACCCGTAACAAGTGTATACCGTAAATTATGTTTATAGAATTTAAATTGAAATAGTTAAAAGGACTATAGTATTTTCTAATAGTTGCTTCTACTAAATATCAACCATTTATGCATTAATTGTTCGGGGTATCATTTATTAATTTAGAATTTAAAAATAATGCCTTTATTGCAATGTGTTTAATTACCAATGCTTAGAATAAAAATAATTTTAATATAAGTAGATTGTACAACTTTCCCCTGATACTATTTTTAATGTAAAAGTATTTCATACTTTATAACGAAAGTGTTTAATTTAAACTTTATGAAATATGGAATAATGTCGATCCAATAAAATGGCAATCACCTGTTTAGAATTCAAATATTGCAGCATCAGCATACATTACCGAAGACTAGTTTTAACTTATTTACCAAAATTTTCTTTGTTTTCATCCAAAATCTCCAATATAACTTCCTATTATACTTAAATCCTCCGCCTCTCCTCTACTCTTTAATCAGAAACGAGGGCGACCAAATTATGACCTTCCCAGATGACTTCAAGCTGATCGCGACCGACATGCCCGAGGCGGACCAACTCGAAATCCTGGCGATCGTCATGGAAGCCTCCAATCGATCAGACCGACAGAAAGAGAACGCCAAGATGATCAAGCAAGCATTGGACTCCAAACTGGAGCGTCTATGGCATGTTGTCATTGTCCTCGGACAGTACTGGAACTTTGTCAGTCATGAGCCAGGTCACTGCTTTAACTTCAAGTTGGGTCGGTAAGTGGCGCTTCGGTAAAAATCAGGCTACAATATAAACAATACATTTAATTTAAGTTGAGTTGAGTTGGTGGTTTGGCGTAGCAATGACTGAAACAAAATGAAGTAATATTACGTTAATAAGAAATAAATTACAATATGATGTTACATCTGTTCTGTACAAGTGTTCTGTTACAAAAGAAACAAACTAATAAATTTGTACATATATGACAGTATAATTAGTTATTTGTTAAAAATATTTAAAAAATTCTAATAGAAATAAAATTTGATATTATGCGTTTATACATTAACATATATACGTAGTATACTATATTTACATATAAATTTTACTTAATAGCCCCGATAATGCCTTACTCAATAATTATTTTAATATATCCACTTTTATGATTATTTGTGACCGTAAAATAATTTATTTATTTATCAGTTTCGTTTAATTATAATTTTGACATATATGTTACATTTTCCATATTTTTTTGTTTAAATAGTTTTTATAAATAATATAAGTCGAGATTGTTGTTATCGTGACATATATTACTAATATAATTATATTATTTACCACTCCATTTGATAAAACTTTCTTTATAATGAACACTTTAAATTAATTAATTAATTGATACGACTTATTCTATAATTTAGAATATTTTTAGTTACTATTAACAATCTTTATCCACGTGCTAAGTAAATTTAAACAAAACAAACTTAAACTTAAACTTAAACAAAATATAAATGAAAACATTTAAAATACAAAATAAAAATGTGAAATACATAACATTTTGACTAGTTTTTAAAAAAATTAAATTACACTTACGTAAAATTCGTTCTGTCTTGATAAATTGCATGACTTCATTATCTGTTTGGGAGAGAAGTGGCTGTAATACCATACACCTAAGTTTTCTCTTAAATATCTCATTATTGAAGAATGATATCACACAGAAAACTAGTCACTTATAGCATACAAAAAAAGTGTAATTTTTGATCTGATAATATGAAAATTAACCACTTTTAATCAATTTAGTTTAGCCTAAGAATCAAAATTTGAAATATAGATTTACACTAATAAATATTTTTAACACCATTACATTGGAACACATTTTTAAATGCTACAAGAAGGCGGCTACGTTTTTTGTGTGTTTACTTAATAATTTTGCACACTTATCTTAAAACTGTTAAAAACATATACTATATTTTTTTTCAGACACATCTATATGATCTGGAGAACTCCAGGATACTAGACAGACGAGTGCACGGATGGGCGTGGTTGACATTTTTAATCTTCATAAATGAATCTTGCTTTATAATAATTGTTATCTATTTTATTTTGTCAAAAATAATGAACAATTTTTTACCAACTAACATATGCAAAGTAGGGCTTTTAAAGTATCGTATTTATTTGTAGTTCTAGAACACCATTTTCTCTTGTCAGTTCGTTGTGCATGGGACTGATTTCCCCTTTTTTTTACAAATATATACTTATTTTTCATTTGAAAATTATGTTGATAAATACATTTTTTAGTAGGTTGATTCATGGTTGAAATGATTTCATGTTCTAATTCTGCCGAAACCATAGAAATTGGATGTCACCGGTTCCACTTCTGCATACCATGAACATAGACATAACACATACGTTATAAATTACACAGTTTAAGCGTAGTTGAAATATTTATAAAATTGATTAGAACCATTAGGCAAAATCAGCTCACCAGATAGAAAGAAAATAAATAAATCAGAAATAATAAAATATAAATCAAAAGAAAGGGTA
>JAUZND010007137.1:0-10475 GCA_034780555.1 Coelogynopora nodosa
CTCTCTCTCACTCTCTCTCTCTCTCTCTCTCGTACTCTCTCATACTCTCTCTCTCTCTCATACTCTCTCTCCCTCTCTCATTCTCTCTCTCTCTATCTCTCTCACGTACTCTCATACTGTCTCATACTCTCTCAAACTCTCTCACACTCTCTCTCTCTCGCTCTATCTCCATCAAACAGGCCGCTCCGTCAAATATCTAGTTTCTCCAGTAAAGGCATTCTTCCCCTCACTATGAACGAGCTCTCTGATTCAATGGGAAATATGCGCGTGAGTTGAAACTGTAATATATTTAAATAATAATGTTTTTTTCAAATAGTCAATATTTTAGCACAAGAGAATTGAGCACAAAAAGTCTTCCGTAATCCTTATCTTGGAAGGGGAAACAGGGGTAGATTTTACAAAAAAATGACGTAGATATATTTGTATGACAAATAATTGAATTATATATTAAAGCAAATTTAAAGAAAATGAGCGTAGGGCTTTTTGTTTTGCTAAAAATTATGAAAAATTATAATTTTAAAAATTAATAATGTTTTATGATATTTCAAACTACATTATAAAATATCGATTGTTTATTTCATTTTTCTTAATTATTTTAAATTACATACTGCAGCAATGCTTCGTTGAAATGGCCCACTTTTACACGCAATTAGCATTCGTTTACTCATATCTTTCTCTTTATATGGTACAAATATTTTGTTCAGTTTGTTTATTTTTTACATAGAGTTGTTGTTTGAAATTGTTTTAATTTTAAAATCATTTAAAAAATGCATAAATCTGTGAAATGCAAGTCATTTTCAAATTGTGAATTAAATAATTAGTTCTTAGACCATTATTTCTAAAAAACGTCAAAAGTTAATTGTAGTATACCGCCATTTACTATAATTTGGGTAAAATAGAATTCAACCACAACATTGCCACATATTTTGTTAAATCTTACTGGACTTTCTTAAAATGAAAATGAAAGCGGTATCTTTGAAAAATTATCGTCGTTTGCACAACAAAGTCAATTTCCAGAGTAAAAATCGTCCAACACATTCTTCGATTTATCGAATATAACACGCTACTTGTTCTCAAACAAATCGACTTCAACACCAAAATATAATATATACAATAAAAATTATTTAAATAAATCAAAATGCGCTACTATTAATCTTGTGCATCAATAATAATGACTAGACCAGGCAATGTGTAAGCTATGCGTTAGTGGAAAGTGAAATGACACTATCACGTGATGTATGACGCTCATCCAATTAGAACGTAGTAAGCTGACCAATAAGATTCTAGAAGGAAAAGAAACTTTTGTTTGAGGCATTTTCCACTGTCATTTATTGTAAATGTATTAATTCAATAATTATTTAAATTCTTCTTTTCTATAACTTTATAATATACATTTTTGTAACGATTACACAATTCTCAATTTTTGTAGTAAGATTTTAAAAAGCTAACAATTTCAGTATCTGGATAAATTGCCTGCATATTACTTATCTTTATTAAACAGGAAGATTTTCTAGTCACCATTTTAAATCTATTGAGAAATGTTAAATTATTCTTAATTTACTTAACAATAATTCCGTACTATTTAGCACTACGGAAATTCTACCTGTGGGCCAAATTAGGTGTTTGTAACCCTTAATAGTTCCTGAGATATACAAAATAGATGTTCAAAAATACCGTTTTACATGGAAAATGCCCCATACCTCCTTCCCAAATCCCTTCTATATAGCCTTGTTTACCAAGGCCACTTTGTGTTCCATTCTGATATATTTAAAGTACTCTATGACATCAACCTAGCTCATTTATGACTGCTTCCAGACGGCTCAAAGGCCAAGTGTTCTGTGGTCCAATTACATGCAAGCTGGCAACATTCGATTTGCACCAATAGACGAGTCGGGCATCGGTGTGGACTCGGCCATCAAGTTCCCCAAGCATCGCTCGGTTCCCGCAATGACAACCCCTTCTGTGTGATTGGATGTGATGTGACTGATATTGTTTCTGAGTTAATCCTGCGGAACTCGTGTATAGCCCTCTCTACGTAGGATAGCAATTTGTCATTTTTCACTCGAACAGAATAAATGCAACCGCAACAGACTTGATATGATAGTTTTACTAACATTATAAAACATATATATATACACCGAAGGCAGATTTAGAGGTAGAGTCCAAAGGGTTCGGACCCAACCCGTTTCTAAAAGAGCTATTGAAGTGAATGGGCCTGTTGAAAATACTTTTAGTTCCTACTTTTTTTAATGTTACTATAATACTTTAATTGGACCCTGTCTCTTTGAATTTCCTAGATCTGCCCCTTTTATATTCGTTTGATTTACATTTTGTATGAATTATTTGAAAGTCTATTTAACAGTATTAAAATCTTCAAACATACTATATATTTTTACAATATAAAAGTAACTATTTTGCTAATATATCTACCTCTGTAAAAGTTTCTGCATATATATTGATCTGTATAAAATACCTTTTTCAATGCATACTGTTGTTTCTAAGTTACAGGCAATCCTATAGTGGAGTCTAATTTTCAAGAGATATTAATAAATTGATTATTATACTAAATTTAACTTGTTTTTCAGTTATGAACTAGTGGGGTGTAGAGTCGATACTCGACTCACAATTATTTTCCTAATCTTTTTTAACTTGTTAAAATTTAGCAATTTTTTGGGTGCAAAAACCGTGGAAATCGGCCTTGTCAAACTAAAATGAGAGTCGTTCAAAGTTTTTTCCATGTCATATTTATTACAAAATAATCTAAATGAGTTATTGATTTTTACCATTGTTGACCGTTTTGAGCTCTCAAGTAAGTTTTAATAATAGTCATTAAATATTTGAGAACATACTAAATTTGAGACCATATACTAAAAAAAAAAACTGATACCATATTTGATACCATAATCGAGACCAATATCAGAAAAAGTGCGCAATATTGAAATTCAAATTTTATTGAAATAAAACACAAGCAATATTGAAATTCGTGTTTAAACTAATTGCAAAAGGCATGAAAAACTAATTTTGTATAGAATGAAACAGAGATTCAGTTTATGGCAATAAGTATATATCTTGAGATGAGATAAGAGATATATTTTACTTTATAATTAAAATGGGAACCACAAAAAATGACTAAACAGTATACAGATAATAATATAGGGCCTATTATTTTTATAAAAATGAATTAAAAAATAAATATTTATTGTCAATGAAATTAAGTATAATTATATTGTTAAAGATTGAAAATAAAGTAAAGATATAGTAAATTCAATAGCATTTAGGCTCCCGAAACAACTTGAACACCACATAACTTTGAGGTGATTAAATTATGAAGACTACAACAGTTTCATATTACTTTAAAATGGATTTAAGATTATATATCAATCTCCATGAAAAACTTTATTGTAGTTCCATATAAATTTGTGTTTTTGTGAATTCTGCTTTACATTACAGATAAATTCAGTTAACCACCGAAATGATCTTGATTTGCAGGGTTTCCCCAAGCAAACTACATTACTTTCTTGTCGTTACAACTAGAACCATACGAGATTCTGTAGGATTTGTCGCCTTGTGTAATATCGATCACCTTTTTAATATTTTATTTACAACTTGTGCAATTCTCATATATATGTAATGTATACCGCTCCCATATTCTTAAATTTAGTTTTTTTAAAGGCCCTCGACAAAATACCATACGAGTTTTCGAGGGTGAACAAAACGTCTAAATTGTGATTTATTTGATATATTTTTCAGACGTTGAAAGATTACTGTTTATATATTATATGATGTTTAAATATAGAGAATGTTTAAAACGGGTTTTTGGTAATATTGATATAAATTACACCTGACGTGCAGTCAAATGATTAAATACCTTAGATTATTATGCGACACAAAATCTATTAAATATCTAATGAATACAATTTATTAATAGTCGATTAATGAAATGGATTTAATAAAAACATTTATTGTGAAAATTAACTCTATGTAAATTAATATTTAAAAAAACGATTATAATACATATACTATTACCAGAAGCGTTCAAATATGGTCAGTTTATTTAATTATATAAAAAAATTAGGTTTCTTAAAAACCAAATAAAAATGGTGTATTATTAATAAATACTCATATATACAATCCTATATTCAATAGTCGAGACATAATGTGGAAGAATAATTTAGAAACATATATAGTTATATCGGACATAAAGTCGTATGAGACAAGTTTAAAAAGAATTAAGTAGACACATGCATCAGATAACTTTTAAGAAAACTTATTTTTGTAGGAGTATATGTTTTTTTTTGTTATAAATTAGACTTCTGCTTTATTTGTCAGCGCATTTATTAAGCGCTAAATTTAACACTGTCGGAAGTCTTTAGTGTCGATCAGTCATCATTTTAAAGGTGTCATTTAATTGTTTATGTAATATATTATTTATAAATATTCAATTTACATTGTACACAATAAAAAGTATTATATAAATTAGTAGTATATATAAATTTTATGAAACGCCCAACAACAAATCGTTCTAAATTGTAGCTTCATATATATTATAAATATACGAAATTCTAAATCATGCATATATATTAAACTATTATGATTCATTACTATAAAAATTTGTTGCGACAAATTAGAAACGTCGACATCTTGAAATTATACAAACACAATTTAGATTCCCATTTTACAAATGTATTATCTTCTATGACTTCTATGATTTGCTTATAATTTTATTAAGTATAATTAAGTATTTATAAAGCTTATTTATAAATCCTGTGACAGTGTCACTGGCTTAATTATCAAATTAAATAGTTTTTTCTTGTTAGACCATTATAGTACATTGATAAAATATCTTATTATATTATTTTTCATTTTAGATACATAAAATAAACCAAAAATCTTTTCTATGACTATAAAGTGAAACTGCCATAAATTTAATTAATTATATTTTAATAAAATACATTACAATCTACTCTGGCAAAACCAAAAAAGAAATACAGAGAAAAATGTGTGGTTTATCTCATTTCTGGTTTAGGCAAAGTTTAAAAATTGATTAATTATTGAAAATAAATTTGTTAAATTCTCTTAGATACTCTTAAATACTCTTAATAAATACTAAAATCTATTATTGTATGTATTTAGTTGTGTCTTAGATTGCAAATATATATAGTCTTTTTACATTGCTCTCTCAAACCAGTTTGGACTTTGGAAAATACAGAGTAAATCAATGTATTTGACACAAAAATCAGCTAAAGTCAAGTTTAGATAATTCTGGTTTATCCAATATTAAATATCTAAAATATAGGTAGAAAATTAAGGATTGAAAATTGGTCTGATATTTGTAAAATTCTAGTTTAGCTTTTACAATTTCCATTTGATATCTTAAAATCACATAAACACAATTGTATGCCTATTTTTATAAATGTATTTTCTATGTCTATGATTTGCTTGATAATTATATAATATAATTAATAAGTATTTATTTATTAAGCTTATTTATAAATCCAAGTGACTGTGTTAATTTGTTGTTAGACATTATATAACTTTATATTTGTATTTAATTTATATAATATTTTTTATTGTGTAAATTGAATATTTATAAATACGATATTATATAAACAATTAAATAATACCTTTAAAATGATGACTAATTGGCAATAAAGAATAGGAAGCAAATTAAGGATTGAAAATCAGTCTTGCAGTGTTATAATTAATACTTTTTAATTAATTAAATTTATTAATACTGTTTTATTTAAATGATATAGACAAATCTGCTTGTAAGCAGAGTTATATAAATATGAAATTTCTGGGACTAGACAAAATATTCCATACATATCCAGACTCAAAACCTGAAATCTCATTAACTTTCAATTGGATTAATTAAAAAAAAAATTATGTCAGGCATGGGATTTTTCCAGATTAAAAAAAAAATTTTTTCTTCAGATAAGCATTTTAATGAAAAAAAATGCAATACAATATGAAGGGGGTAGGGGGTTGACCCCTACCTATATTTTCCTTATATTAAACCCACTTAGTTGAATTCTAGGTAATAAAAGCTCAACATTTTCAGTGCTATGTATGGATTTATAGGCTATGCTGCTCATAAATTGGATCAATACATTTTCCATGCTCAAAACATTATAAAACATACAATCATTGTCTATATATTTTATTTTTAGAATGAACAGTATATATCTTGTTTGGATATATCAATGTGCTTAATCATATAATAATTAAAATTTTGAAAATTGCGACTTATGAAAGTAGTTTATTAAACAAAATAATATATTATATGATATTTTAAACACCCATTTATATGCATTCTAGTTAAAACTAACCTCAACATTTTTTTCATGCTATGTACAAATTAAACATCGCTCATTCTGCTCACTTGTCCAAGGTCCAAGTGGATTTTTTGATTTTTTAAAATGTCTCAATCCCATGCCTGATATGTACATATACAGATTACCCATATACATGTAATATACATTTATAATCTAAACTCAAAAAAATATTTGACATAAAACTGAAAACATATTATATAAATAAAAGTTAAAAACATCAACAATGAATACATACAAAATTCATAGTTATTCTTAAAGCATACAAATGTAGTTGAACAAATCTATAAGTGCTTCTTTTTAAAAAATGAGTCAATAGTTGTTTGCTTGGTCCCACAGTATGCATGATCTTTTTGAAAACAACAAAGGAGTACAATGATATAAAGGAGGAATCTGAGTTAACAGAGTGAGCAGAAATGCAAGCTGATTATATATTTGATTTATTGTGTATGCAATTAGTGAAAGCAAACATAAATTTTTGCTTTAGTACTTGTGAGAAAGAAATTAAAACTTATATTTTTTTCATATATCCAAAAAATTCAGTATTTTACCATTACTTGTACTAGGAATCAGAAAATTTCTTTCCGTATATCTGGAATTCCTTATAACTGGAGTTGTCTATTAATGTATTTTAATATATTTAATTATAAGTAAGCTTAGTTATAAGTATAGATGTAACTTTCAGCATTATATAATTACATAATATATATTTTTTAATTATTTCAATTTTTAAATTTAATATATTTTAAAGATATGTAAAATAAGTTTAATCCATAAATATTTATCATATACTTCATATACAGCTGTTAAGTCTCTGACTCTGATATTCCATAGTCATATTATTGGAAGTTATATATTATTTATTTTATAATTTTCAGCACAAAATTTCAGAAAGTGATATATATTTTCTAAATATTACAGAAAGTTATTATGGCTGCCACCAGCTTTTAATTATGTATTCTTATATATTTATATCAACAGGAATTACAGTTTATTTTAAACTATTCTATATATTTTTAAATAAATACTTTTAAAAGATGTAAAGACTATTTTCTCTTTCATAATGACATTACAATGTGGTAGGTTAAATTTGATATATATAATGGTGCCTACTTTACTGGAAAAATGGAAATTTCATATACATACTGGAATTCTAACATTTAGTTAAATTTTTTATAATAGATACAGAACACAGAAATACTGTCCATTTTAATATGTATGTGTATGCTATTGTGTAAATGTATGTGATATTTAATGTTCATGAGTCTTCAAGAGTTTTCAGGACTTGAAATTAAATCATGATTAGATGAGTTAAATTTATAACATCCCTTCAATATGTACTCACTTAAATATTAATTCAAAAGAAAATTATTTAATTGTTTATTAATGAATAAGAAAGTTTTATTTGTGTACCAGTTATTTTGCTTTGTTTGTATTTATTGACTGCATACAATAACAATTCACCACTGATAGTGATTATACAGTTTATAAAATGTTCATTAAAATAAGAATTTAATTGGACAAATATTCAAACAGTTTTTGCAGCCTAATATGCTCTTTGGGTAGATGTCATATAAACTTCTTTTAAATCATTATCATTGGAAGGCAAACCAGAAAATATAATATCACCATTGGAGCAGCTGACAGTTGTTGTATTATTGTTATCTATTATAAACCCAACTTCTCAATAGTACAGAAATAGGCAAATATCCAGATTTAACCATTATATGATTATATGAGTCTTTATCATAAAAAATAATATGCATGAAAAACAGATTTTGTAATTAATCTGAATTCAGCAAATATCCAGATTAAAGCAATTATGATTACACTAACAATACTGTATATGTTTTGTTTACTGTTTAACATATTATTTTGCTGTATATTTTTATAGTTGAATATATATACGTTTTACTACTGTTATTACTGCTTCAGATTTAATTTTAATATAATTAGTGCATTATGATGAATTAAATAATTCATTGACAAAGTAATTCCATTGCACAGGGAAGAATTAAAAAAACTTCCATATACCAACAATTGCCTTGATAATTTTTTATGCCTTACAGTTCGTTTGTGTTTTGTTCCATACCAGTGTTAAACACAGCTTTTGTGTTATTAAGGTTATCATAAAAGCAAATTTTAGGGGAATATTTCTAAAGTCACTGTATACAGTTATAGATGTGATCAAACAATATGGAGGGGAAATGAAATGATGAGTTATATCAACAGCAGAAACTTCAAAGTACCAAATCCCTCTATTTCTTATTTGAAACCAAAACAATCCAGGCTTCTGTTAAATTCTAGACTTGAGGTGAATGCTGATACACTTCATTTATTTTCATAGAAAAGTTCTGCATGGCATCACTTTAGCAGTTGTTGATAATAAGAAGCATTTTGCTTTTATGGAAAATAAATTATAAGTTAAACTTTTTATTAAACTTTCAATATATATGGAATTGATTAAAACCATCAGGCAAAATCAGCTCACCAGATAGAAATAAATCAGAAATAATAAAATATAAATCAATGAAAGGGTAAAGTATATATTTGTTATAACAAAGAAAACCGACAAAAAAGATATGCAAAAGGCAAAGGAGAGGAATTTATAAAACTGGAAATAACAAGAGTACAACTTCCTAGAAAAAACTCAAGAAACCCAGCCAAAAGGAGACCAATACCAAAAGTGAAAGAAAATGAAGGAATTCCAACAATATAATTTTTTTCTACTGTATTGATATATGGACATAGAGTATTTATTCAGTGGGAATATATATATAACATGTCCTATAGTGTATCATATATTATTATTGTTTGATTAACCTTTATAATTTTTTAAAAATAATTGATATATATAGTCTGATTGTATTTCAATTTAACCTATCATAATTGATATATATGACTTCTATTTATCACTTATTTAGTTTAAGGTAATTGACACAATTTAGTAAAATAAATGCTGAAACATTCTGTTTACTTGATATTTATACTGTGTAAATTGCTTTACATAATTTAAATATGTATGTTATAAATTATATATCAAGCTGAAAATATAGTATACTAACATATTAAAAACCCATTAATAACATTATAAAGTCACTGAATGGAATAGCAACACCACCTCCAAAATTCTTTATCAGCTTGGCTTAATCCCTAACTAAGTCACTGCTAAGGTCAAGTCAATTCTTCTTGAAAGTTTACTTTTTTAAATGTTACATTAAATGTACTCACTGCTAAGGTCAAGTCAATTCTTCTTGAATGTCAACTTTTTTTAATGTTACATTAAATGTAGTCAATGCAATATCCATTCAGTAACTAAGTTTGTTTAATGTTAGTGGCATTTTATACATCAATATATAATTAATTGTTTTATATCTCAATATGAGTTAGATAATTCGAACATAAAATATAAAAACTAGACAAATAGTATTAAAGTGATGTGCATCATTCCAAAGAAATTATTAAAAAATATATGTAAGGTATTTATTTTTTAATTCAAGCAATTTTGTTTGACATTAGATCAGTTCATTCTTTTGACTTTGATTGAAATAATTTATAAATGTAAGAATAAGAACCAATGATATCAAAGTATTTTCAATCCAGCAAGATGCTGTGAACCAGTTCAAGCTTATCACAATTCCTATTATGAAAATAGACATTGAATCTCAAAGTGTGGGTCATAAAATTCACACATTTTTTCTTTGTTTGAAATGATTTATTATTATTTATTATTCCATACTGTATTGTAGTAACAGGCATAAGAATGACCTAACATGGTTATTGTAACTATAAAAATTGTTTTTGTAATCACAAAATGTTTGTTGCTCAGTTAAAATCACTAAGACCTTATTGTTTAAAATATATTACAATAATTAATTAAAACACTTAATTATAATTTAATATTTTTTAATGTAAATTAAAAACAATTAACTCAAGTTGTGTGATATGTAGCATATATTTGAAATCAATTGGCTTGATGATAGCAAATAGAATCGATATGTACCATATTTGAAATTAATTGGCTTGATGATAGCAAATAGAATTGATATGTACCATATTTGAAATTAATTGGCTTGATGATAGCAAATAGAATCGATATGTACCATATTTGAAATTAATTGGCTTGATGATAGCAAATAGAAT
>JAUZND010007138.1:0-10475 GCA_034780555.1 Coelogynopora nodosa
GAGAGAGAGAGGGAGAGAGAGAGAGTTTAACACGCTAAAGGAATATAACTAATGCTCCGAACCGAAACCCAACACTTAATTAAAAAGCGGACCATAAAAATTATTGGACAACACACGCACCATAATTAAATTTCATGATTATTATGTTAAAATTGACTTACAATTACAAATATGACCAATGGAAAATAATTAAGACAATACAGAACAAAACATACACTTTGAGTGACCATCTATAATTTAATAAATAATTTTATTAATCCAAAGAACGTTTAATAATTATTTTTTACAATAAAAAATATTTTAAAACATATTTTTTTCAAATTGTACTTTTTGTATAACCAAACAGTTTTACAAAATGACATTCTCAACACAAAAAATTATATATATCCCTAACATGTTATAAAATATAATATACGTTGTAAATAAACTAAATGGTAGACCATCTAAATTAATAGAAAATAAACACCCAATAATTAAAGGAAAATTCACTTATATTCCAAACGGAAATTATAAAAGCACTATAGAACGAAACAAACTAGACAGATGATAAACAAAACATACGTCTTTTGAAGTTTCAATCATGAAGAATAACTGTCCCATATGTAAAAAAAACTATTATTAGAATTCCTGCACACTTACTTCGTGTACATAAGGTACTGCTTAACGCACGAATTTTTACTACTACAGAAATATTCCTCAAAAATCGACTACCTACTAAACTGAAAAGACAATTGGAAATAATTCTGCATAGATACTGACGAAACGAAATTCCCAAAGTTGCCATATTGCACGGATATCAATCAACACATAATGTCGAACAAGGAAACAATCTCAATTTATTCAGAGACAGACAAGAAATCAATACGGTCAGAGGAGAAGACATAAATAAAATCTATGGAGGACGAGGAGAAAGCATCGACGCTTCTGATTACAATTCGGGTGGAAATACAGAAAAGCACAAAGGAGAAATTAACCTTGAAAGATTTTAAACAAAAAGTACAAAACAAAATGATGAAATATATTCAACTATATAATAATATAAAAAATGACGATGCAAGTAGAACGTATTGAAGAAGAGTTCGAAAAAATTCAAGAAGATACTCCTTTTGTCGACTATAATTCAGCTCTATGAGAGAGTATCAAAAATTTTTTAACAAAAAAGTGCGTGATGCTTTGGACTCAATTAATGAATCTCTTAGTGATGTTAGTATTTGATGATTTTGACAAATCAATTAATAACTCACTAAATGGTTATTCACTTAATGATTTTGATGAATAAATGCGTCCATAATATTTAACGAGCATGTCCAAGTAAATTATCATCTCAAACTATATAAAATGAGTATTATTTTCTTCTGTGTTAGTTTTTTTTATATATTTCTATGTTTTCCTTTATACTGACTTATTTGAATTAAATTTTTTTAAAAATGCATTAATAAAAATCGTTCTTTATTAACTTTGAAAGGTTTATATAATTTTAGAATATACAAATAACACCTATTTAATTTCATGAAATAATAAAAATAATAAAACAAGCAGGTTCAAATTAAGATTCGTTCTAACTTGTCTTAATTATTTCCGATTGGTCATATAAGGGAACTTTCACTAAATTAAAAAATCATCATAAAACAAATTCCTTTATTTTGAATAATTGAAGCACACACGATTAATGAGATAGAATGCCTTTTATTATAAAGCAGCAGACGGAGTAGGATAAAAATGTCAGTAATACTGACATATGCATATGCACATCAGCGTGTATGCATATAATTGTTGTATTCTGACATTAACCAAATCTTCAATTATGTAAGTCTTTCGCCCCTCAGGCACTCCGAGGTGGTGTAATAATGCTTTGCTGGGATAATTTCATTGTACCGCTTGTTTCAAGTATGGCTCAAGATTCAACAATATACTCCTGTTATGCCACTCATAGATAGAAAAGTATATTAACCACGTCCTTTGAACATTGTATTAATGAATTTCACTCTTCTTCTTCTATCCGTTGACTTTGTGAAAAAAATTGTATCTAGTCTATTAGTAGCGAATTCATTTCATCCATATCATTACGCAACTCTTGTCTAAATGTGTAGCCCTGCTCATCGCTGTCGCGATATGTGGTTGTATGTCATGTTTCAATTTGTTTGTCACGTCCGCAGCATTCGTCACAGTTTTGGACATCTCAAGAGTAAAGTTATAAAATTTATCCGGAGAGAGCGATTGCAAATACGACCGTTCGTGTCGAGAGGTTGAAACAGAATGAAATTTATATGGAAAAGCTTCTCTATTTATACTTAAGGTGAGATTTATCAATCTGTAAGTAGCAAAATCAAGCTGAGTGAACGGTAGAATCCTCATTGAAATCACCGTGCAACATATGGCCATATTGATACACCATAATGGTAAAATGTCTACAATTCTTCCAAATTTCAACAGATTTTTTTAAATAAGCACTAACTTATAGCTAATCTGGTAGTCTATCTATTTAATTTGATTTTAATTGTTTTAATCGGCTGCAAATCACTTAATTTTTATAACTTTATTTGTAAATTTTTATAACTTCATTAAATTTCAACCGATTTAAAAAAAATTACACTAGCTCATAGCTATTCTGAATGTCTATCTATTAAATTTCAATTTACTACATAAAAAATTATACTACTTATAAAAAATTATACTACTTATAAAAAATAGTATAACAGATTTGGCTTAATATTGGTGAGTCATCATACCAAGTTTGGTTGTCATAAGTTGTAAACATCAAAAGTTATAGGCTAAAAACAAAAATTACGTCACGAATGACGTAATTTTTCGTCCAAAATTTAAAAAACTATATAAAAAATATTTATAATTAAATGATAAGATAGGTAATATCTTTGCAGTGACCAATTGTTATTTTATTTTTGATGTTCAGAATGTTCTTGTATGATACTATTTGGCTATTGCCATTATATAAAACAAAATATAGTGAATTGTCAAGTTTAGACAAGTCTAAACCTTTTGTATACGACCGTTCGTGGGGAGAACTGGAAGCATAATTAATTCAATTAGCAACAGTGTCTCTAATTATGGTAAGTATCGACAATTAATAAATATTAAATAAAAAGTAATAATTCATAATAATGTGGAGGAAATTGCCATTATATAAAATTGTGAATTGGCAAGTTTAGGCGAGATTGACAAATCGTGGTATAAACCGGAAGCTGAATTAATTCAAGTTGCAACAGTGTCTCTATTTATACTAAGCTAGAGCGCACTTAATAGTCGGGATCTGGTTCATCGGGGGAAGCGGGGGTGATCCAGAGTCAACAACCTTTTTATTATTTATATTAAAATATATTTTAGGTATCCTAATTTACATGGACATCTGTGTAAATACCAACTACAACATACAGTTATATAGAACTGTCACTACTACTAGTATATTATTCTGATTAAATTATTTATTTCATGAATCTTATAAGCATAAAAAAATTAAAAATATGTTTTAGTTGATACAATATTATTTTTATTAAAAATAAATTGAAATTGATTATAATTTCAAAATTTTGAAAACATTTTCAAAATTGTAAATAAAAATGTATGTAATATTGCAAATATTTCCGCATATTATTAAACTATTGCAAAAATTCTGAACAAAATAGTGAATAATTATTAACATGCATTATAAACATTGTGGGTTACATTGTATTACTTTAAAAATTGTAAATTACTTGTATTAAATTGTACAAGTTTAAATAATTATTTAAAATATTGCAAGTAAAATTGTAAACATTCTGAATAGATTGTAAAAATTGTTGGTTGGAATAATTGTGCCAATTTGGAAATATTTCTTTCATGAATATTTATTTTAACCTTAATATTTAAGTTTAAATTGTATAAGCTTAAAAACATATACAATATGTATATAATATATATATATTATTCTTTATTACGGGGAAATAAATTACTTAATATACTACACAAATTTATGACAGAAATTGAAAGGAAATTATGAACAATTACGAAATATTGTAAACATTGTGGAGATATTTGTACCAATAGAAATATCTTGCATAAACTATGAGAAATTTGTACAAGCATAAATATATTCCTGTAGAAGTTATTTCTGAAAATCGTAGAAATTGCGCAATTCTTCTGACATTTACCGCACTATGTTGCCTATTTTGAATCGCAATTATTACAAGATTTGTCGATTAGTGTACATATTGTACATGTATTTGTTGTTAAGATTATTATAATTTATCAATTAACATATGATTTTATAATAATAGAATGTAATATAACAGTTATAATTTTGAAACTCTATTAACCCTAGCCCAAATATTAAAAATATATTTTGTGATGAAGAAATTGATATAATAAATCGTTTTTTATGGTGTGTTTAAATATGATATATGCGATATCGAATTAAATTGTACGAAATGTGAAGGAAAAAAAATAATTTAGAGAAATAAGATTAAGGCACTGATTTTGCAAACAATATTTTTATTCTATAGGTACATTTTGTTGGAAAAATTAACTAAAACCATTAGTATATTCTAGTGTATAGTCTGTGCTTAAAAATTACCTATTTTTATAAAAACATTGTTTTTATATGTCACATTTTAGAATGCACAAATTTATTTAAATGGGCCCTAGCGAAATCTCAAAATAATTAAAAAAATTACAATTAATTATATTTTTGTTTAAATTACTTTTAATTAAAATAAAAGTATGATATTTAAATAAATGTGATTGTAATAAGTATTTAATTATTTTAATTTTTTGCAAAATGTAGTATATGATATATTGTTATTGGTACATTTAATTTTTCTTTTTTTAGTTTTAGAAATATTACACATTTATATATTAATATAATAATTGTTTCTATACAATAGATAATCATTTGGTAAATGTTCATAATGTTCTTTCAACATTAATCCCGCTTTTGCCCAAATAAAATGTTATATATTGTCACAGATTATATTTAAAATGTATCTATATTTCACTCATCTTGAACCGTACAATACCTGAATCCATTAAATATTAATATTGAATTTTGAAAAGTTTACTTTCTGATTATTTGGTGGATTCAGTTTACCTAAATCTATTGGCATCAGTCAGCAATTATATATACTTATTAAAAATACTGCAAGTAAAGAACTTTAGACTTTGTAATAGTATAGCTTATAGTAATTAGTTTACTAATAACAATCTTTTGGTAACAAAGCTTTTTTGCCAAAAATTCCCATGAAGAATGTCTCGAAATTACTGCTTTCTGAAGTCATTAAGATGTACAAATATACACTTTTATGTGTATATTATACATCCATGTATAGAACTGTTGTTAATTTTTTTTTATAATAATTATTTATGCTCTGTGTATGCCATTGGCCAGGCTCAAAATAATGGCTCCCACTTAAAAAAATGCATGCATTTTTGACATATTAAAATGTATTACTCAGTCATTGACATTGTCATTGTTTGAAATGTATTATACACTATCATAAAATACATTCCAAAGGCAAAGTAAAAAATATTAGATGTGATTATTTTGATACATGTAGTGACCATGTTAGAAAAGAAGAAAGTTATAAAAGATAGTAAAATAGAATCTTTTTTATTGACAGTTTTTTTAAAACACATGTCATATACCTAAATTGTAATGCAATTAAAAACATTTAACTTTATAATATTTTGATTACATTTGTCATTTTAAATTAAATATATATATTAATATATTGTCTATTTTCTCTGGGTTTATTTTATATTTATTATATTGGGATAAAAATTGCAGTGGCAACACTGTTTTATTAATTATTAATGAAACACACAATCATTAATATTATAATGAATAAAACCTTGTGCTTAATATATATTAAATAAAATAAAAATTATTAAACATTGTTTTTATATCATGATTTACCAATACATTTAAAAAAAATTAATAGTTAATTAAAGCAATTATTCAAGTTTATTATTATTAATTTATATATTTCATTAACTTTTAAATATGTTACCACTTTGACTTATACTAAAATTCATTTCAGTCTATTTACATTTATATTTTATATTAACAAAATTTGTGTAATATAAAAAATGTATATCCAGAAATATAATTCAGATGAACAAACAAATCAGTATAAATCTAATACCTATTCCATTTCAATATGAAAATTATTGGCTTCTATAGCTCTGCCATTATAAAAAAATATATATCAATAGCTGGCTGATCAAATTTTCAGGAAAAGCAAAAAACTGTCTTAAACTGTTTTAAAATGTACCGAATAAATTTAATTTTTTTAATTTATTTTATTATTTAGCACATCTTTAATCAACTGTGTGTACAATTATATTATTCACATTCCAAATAGTTAAACAAAAACATATGAGGTATGCAAACAGAATGTTCAGCACATCAAACCTCATAGTTGTTTATGTGAGGCAACTAGGAGTGTTTCAAATGATAAACCATAGATAGTATGATTTCCTTGGCTATCCACTATAGCATTTACAAATGTCTTCTTATTCTCCCAGGTTGTTTTACAGAATTTTTCAAAAATTGTTTGTTGCTCTGCATCGCTGATTTCTTGACACTGAAAACACCCTTTTTTACACTGGCAATGGTTTTTCAATCTTTATCCATCTTTCAACTTCAATGTATAACTCTTCTGTTCTTTGTCCAGTTGCCTTCCAATGTAAGCCTCGCCATTCTCTCTCATCTGACATTTAATTATCTGTTTTTGTTTTGGTGGTGGACCATTGAGTTCTGTAACACTGATGTTGACCACCTCATTTGAAGGACCAAGGGATTCCATGATAGAGGACGCAGTTGAAGTCGATTCAGTATTAGAAGCCACAGCTGAAGTCGATTCATTGATAGAGGGCACAGTTAAAGTCGATTCAGTGATAGAGGCTGCAGTTGAAGTCAATTCTGTGATAAAGGGCACAGTTGAAGTTGATTCAGTGATAGAGCATGCAGTTGAAGTCAATTCAGTATTAGAAGCCGCAGTTGAAGTTGATTCAGTGATAGAGGCCGCAGTTGAAGTCGATTCTGTGATAAAGGGTGCAGTTGAAGTCGATTCTGTGATAATGGGCACAGTTGAAGTTGATTCAGTGATCCAGTTAAGGAGTGTCAAATCAATTTCCGAAATAGAAATGTCAATTTTTATGATTTTGTAATGCCAATATTATCACTCATTCCAATGATAAAAAATTGTTGGTTATTTGCAACTGAAGTCCATATCAAGTCCTTGTTTTCACCCTATGATTCAGTTATAAATTGCACATAATAAAGTCTCATTCGACAATGATCCTATTTCTAAAAGTTAATGTTTCCCAAATGTAATATGTGATGTAGAAGGAGCATCACCAGTGTTGCCACAAGCTGCAATATTTTGACTCAACCCTGCGATATGCCATATTATCAGCAGTTCCTGCAATATGATTTTTTTAAATATAATTATTTTTTTAACTATTTTTAAACATTTTAGACATTAAACTATTATGGCTGGGTTACTTCAGCAGAATATTATTATATAATATCATAATTGAAGGATGCTATTTCAGATTACAACCAACAATATGATAGACTAAATATGGCAGTGCAATTAGTTTACTAATACTAAAAGTATGGACCTGGACTCGATTGTACTGGACTCGAAGGCAGAGACAATACTGCCAAGCTACACGTGCCCTTTGAAAATTCCGTGGTATTATCTCTGCCTTCAGTCAAGAAGGTAGGGCGATCGGGTTGTTTGTTATAAACTGAAATAGCAGTATTCAATTACATGGCATTATTTATAAATACTCCGCCAAAGTAACCCTCTTTAATAGTCTAATTTTAACCCATGGTAGGCCCAATGAACTAGAATTAGTCCCAGAGGTGGCCCTGCAAAAGGTCATTAGCAACCTGGCAGCAGCTGTGGACAATGAGACAGTGGTTGCTGAAGAGAAACCGACCTTCCTTGATGAAAATAATAGAATGTTCGATGATGATTCGTTAGAAAATGATAGAAATGTTTTTTATCAATATTAAGGACAATAATAACTTAAATTATTAATTATTGACAAATTATTTTAATGAATAGCATACTTATTATAGTTATACCATTTTTTTGTAAAATTAATAAATTTTTACAGTATAAAAGTATACTTTATTTACCTGTCATATTATAGTCATTAGCAGTTGTGGCAACACTGCATCACAATTATAGATTTCTGTTTCAACTATGATTGTACATACCTTTTAGTTTCTAATTAGATTCTAAACAATCTCCTAAACTTCAGTAGTGCTACCTGATAGTTTTGAAAATTCAAGTCTTCATTTTCTTGTGTACTGTATGCTTTTCAAAAAATACCCAAAACCACCAATTTTTTTTGTCAAGACAATCTCTAAAAATTTGGAAATAGTCCATACATATTGCCCATAGCAATGTTATGTAATATTTTTGAGATGGTAAACTATTTTATTAAAAAATATTTATTGAACGTTTTTGAAAAACTAATACCTATTAATGATGGTAACATGTATTGTTTTTGATGGTGGTGACTGGTAATGTAAGTTTGTTACTTTTTATACAGAATATCATGTCTTATTTTGCAGTACCATGTTAAAAAATATCACTTTACTATCACCTAAAATTATAACATAATTTATCTCGCATATAAAAAGATAGCAACACTTATGTACTGCTACAATATGCAACACTTATCAATTGTCATTTAAATACTTGTGTACTCATATATTCATTGAAATTTATATGTTAATAAGTTATATTAATATACTTAGTTTATTCTTTATAAATTCAGGATAAGCCATTTTTTGGTCTTAAATACTCTCCAGATGCCGATGAAACAGCGCGTAGTTCCTTGGACCTCCGAAAAAGAGTTCATCCAGGTGGCCGAGTGGATCTACTCTAATGACCCGGACCAACAGAGACTGGCCGCCAACACCCTCAACACCTGGCGTAGCCGCGTGCCACCCTCCAAGATACCCCGCTCCATTCTATGCACCGCTGACCTGCTCAATGCCAACTGCCAGTGTGAGCTGGGTTTGGCGCTTGCCCTGATGCGCTTTGTCAGCGTCATCTCGAGTGAGGAACAGGACCGCAATCGATATGATTACGCGCTCCCCGTGCACTCGGTGGCTGGCAAGATCGGTATTCCCGGTTGGTTGGTCGACCTGCGCAACGACACTGCACACAATGTGCTGCCCAAACTGCCGCTGCTTCAGGTGGTTTTTTACTGCTGTTGAGATCCCCTATAATAAAAATTTTACTCTCTTTTTGGGTTGTTCTCATGTCTGATCTAAAGAGTCTTTAAAGATCGTTTTTTAATGTTTCATATGCAACTTGTTACAGCGTACACATATAGACTCAGAATTATCTTAATGTAATATATTATTACAAGGTGTTCTATAAGTCATAAACCACACTAAATGTTAAAAATGCAAAGTAGAATTCATTCAAATATTTATTACAAATTTATGTGATGTTAATGGTTCATAAACTTACAAAAGTGTTGAAATTGTTTACATTCATCTTCTAAATAATTTTAATTTCGTTTATCACATTATGATCATTGCATATTTTGAAGCATTTCTGGAGTAATTTTGACAATTTCCAATGTTAATATGACTTACAATTAAGATGTCCTCATATAAACGTTCACTGACGACAAATTTGGTGATCTCAGAATCCATTCGTCGGAGACGCTCAGATACCCATGTCGGCCAATCCACCTGATGTTAACCAGTGTCTCGTTAAAAAATCTTTTCAATTGTAATAGAATACGGAAGCAGTCCCAACTTTCTCTAAGTACATATTTTGTAGTTGAGCAGCGAAATTTTCTAAAATGCTACGAATTAGAAACATGCGCAACCTATAGAGATGTGTTTCACCTAGTGTGACATTTGTATAAAAAACATGGGCTAATGAAACGTTCACCTAATTAATGTTTGACCACATGATTGTGATGGATTCTGTGCATGTGTTTCGTTATTTTAATATGGCTTGTCAACTTGGTTGTCATTTGACCAATATACTGGGTTATGCCTGTTGACATTTTATTATTAATTATAAAGAAATTAAGAAATATTATTATGTATAGAATTATAAGAAACATTATTAAGAAATAATATCTCGATGATACATTATTAAACACTGAATTCTTGTCGTCTATAAAAATCACCACCCACCAATTTTTAATTTGAATGTATACAGCTTGTTTCACATATAGAATTCGTTTACACATGATTACACATTATAGCAAATCATCTAAATCACCTAAATATTAGGTAAACAACTGTAAATTAATATTAATGTCATCGGATATTTACTATGGTAGGCTTACGTTACATAATTATGCTGCACCTTGCATCATTTTGTTGTATATTGAAGAAAACCCACTTTTCTGATGCTAGTTATATATTTGGCAGAAAATGATAACACAATTCTAAAAGAAAACAATAAACATCCTTTTAAAGTACATGTTGG
>JAUZND010007139.1:0-10474 GCA_034780555.1 Coelogynopora nodosa
CTCGCTTTTTTCTAAAAAAATAAATGCCTGAAATTTTCAATAAATATCTTAATTTTGCCTTAAATTATCACGGAAAACATATATTTACTATAACGCTGGACACCCTGTTATAATATTTGTGGTATGAAGTGTGGAGGGGGGAAATGATTCATGAACTTTTGATGACTTCGATTACGTCAAGTAACTGATTCAGTATCTACTGTCGACATCACTTTTAGTGGAAATCCAGAATCGACATAAATTCTAGGGGGATCCATAATCGACATAACTCCTACTACTACTATATACTTATTATGTACACTTCTAATGTAAATAATCGTTCTGTTCTTTCTATCAATAATATCAGTCTGATCAAGAGGTATCAATCAACCCAAGGTGTAGGCTTGTTTATTAACAGCAAACATCTGACGACGTGAAGCTAATTCAAAATATAGTCAACTGATAGTCTCGAAATTTTCCACACGCCCTACAATTATTTGTCCAAACATTTCAAAGAAAAGTTAATTGATAGAATACAACATTCGTGAAATCTTTTTCAAATGAATGTACATTTTTCTTGAATCTAATAATTATTATGCCAAAGAATCCGATATAGGTTGATATTAAATAAAATATAAATGTATCCTGTGCATGATAAAGTCATTATTAAATCACTTAGCTACTACATTGTTTTAATAATTTGATTCGTATGGGCATTTAACAAAAATTGAATGAATGATTCAAAACGTTTCCATTAATAAATCGATTGTAAAATGAATAACAAACTGTTTTACTATTATTGTTTTTTAATTTTATTTAAAAAAATTATTGCTTATCTTGTGTACTACTTATTAATTATATCTAATTCTATAACCATTGTTTTTCTATTTAATAGATATAGAGCATAAGGACAATTTTTAAAACAATGTTAAAAATGTAAACTTATTTTTCGAAACTAATTTATATTTTTAAGTGTGGCTTTATGGCTTTCGTACACTATGGATGTCGTAATATTCCATAAAAATATAGTATTTTTGTTCACCGTCATCTTGTTTGTTGTAGTTGGTTGGTTGATATTTGTAACCATAATTTTTGTTAATTTCAAGGAATGTATAGTATTTGATCAGGTCGTCAAGCCACCTTTTAAATTGGAGCTTATATCCTTACTTTATAGAAGCACCGAGAAGAGTTGAGGTCAAATTAACCACCCTGTATTTGATCATAATTTGATGTATTTGATTATACTCAAAATCAACTAATGAATGCTATCGTTCTGAAATTTTCTGTTTTTTTCTTGAATTTTCAATCCCATACATTTTAGTAGGATATACTTGACGACTCAAAAATAGGTAAATTTCCTTCTTTCTTTTGTACATATTTTATCATTTTTGAGTGTCACTTAGAACCCTTAATGCCTTCTAAGCGCTTAAAATATTAGTATATTAATTTTTTATTTTTATAGTTTATACTAATTTACTTTGAAAAGTATAAATACGGTTGATGCAAAACAAAACGGTACAGTTGCGCAGTACCATTAATAGAATTTGTGTTTATTCTGTGTTTTAATAAGACTTTGTTGTTCTAAACATGGAGGCTTATTGAACAATTCTTTGTAGGCCTACCTGAAACCGTAAACTTTAGATTTGTAAACTTCTAACCGTTATAGTTCTACTCGTCTAAACTGTTATTATTGGTGTTGATTAGTCGCCCTAAACTATTTTTTATATGCACACAATAAATCCAATTGTGGAATTCTAAATGTAGACTTCTACTGTTTCTTAGAGTTCAAAGTCACCTTTCTTTACTTTTTTATTATAAATATTATTTGTTACATGTGTTCTTTTTTATGATTCGGTCTGTCCCCTTTTATTCTTGTGTTTTTTTAATTTGACAGATTGTTTTTTAATCCACAGGATTGTAAACATCTTTTTAATTAATCATTGTGATATAAACACATTCTATTTGTTTGACCTTTCTGGAGTTTAATCATAAATGTTGTTTTTGCCATCAAACCATCTTCAAATTATTGTAAAATTTTGTTTTTTATTTTACAGTAACTTTGACAATTTCTGGTATTTTTTTATTTATATTTTTTTATTTGTTTTGTTGTGGTGTTGAGGAAAGGAATAGAGTTTGATCAGTTACTATTACAAATCTAAAAACTTTAGTTTAATTATTCGATTTGGTCTCTGTTCTTCTGCCAGTTGGACGAATGTGGTGCTGAAGCGGCGGCTGCTACAACAGTCATGGTGATACCAACATGTTTACGACTGCCAGAACCTCCCCAAGAGTTCATTGTTGATCATCCTTTTTTAGTGGTAATCCAAGATAAGAATTCCAATCCTGTCTTCTTTGGTCGAATGTTGAAGCCATAAAACAATAACTGAACTATAGTCTGAAAAGTAACACGCATAATTTCTAATGGTCTAATCGTTCACGAATTAATGGTTTGTCATTATCGGTGGTATTCATTAATCATGGCCTCCCTCGAAGGCTGTATTACATCCAGATATGGTGGAAACTTAAAATTTGACACTATTGCAAACTTTGTGCATTATATTAATTTTATTTATATAATTTGCTAATTGTTTTTTATATAACATTTTGACTGCTTGGAGATCTCCTGAAGTGCTTTGAAAAAACGTATTTGGACTATAGAGTAACATTAATTAATGAATGAAAGAATTTAAATTATTTTAAAAAAATCAAATATTAGCCAGATGATTATATTGATTTTGATAAATTTATGTTAAAAAGACCTTATTTAACTCCTAAACACTTCTATGCTGGATATAAGCTGAATTAATGATTTTAACATTCAAAATGCTTTATACATAGCTACATCCTTCTCTCCTTCCCAATAATCATGGAGGGTTAAGTATTTGTTTTGTTTCTTATATATAATTATTATGTATAAATAATATGAATCTCTATTTTATGGGACTGATTTGTATAATGTGTCCAGGTGTTCTTGATTAATCGATTTTATTTGTGATATATTAAAATTTTAATACGCTCTGCTTTTTTATTAAAATGAATAATTACATGGTGTCTAATTATAGACATTCGTATATGTTATTAAAAAGGATTGCTTTTACATACTGTTAGCTAAATGGTACATGTAATTTTTTCTTACCTAGCCATGACATTGTATACTGCTTAATTTACTCAGCGTCAAACTCATGGATTTTTTTACCTTTTTTCTCTTCAAATTCGTTATTTAGATCAGATAGGTACACTTTGCAGGTTTGCTTGCTGGTTTCCTCCACGTAGCAAACCCTAAAAAGTATGTCCACGTACGAAGGGTTAACAAACCAATCGTTGTTCCTCAGAAGCAGCTTCTTCCTCCAGATTCGCTTTAATTCGAAGTCAAGTATTTTCTGGAACTCACAATAATAAAAATGAATATATTACGTTTCGAGAATTACCCACTAGGAACGCGCAACAGTTAATTTCGACTGACTACACGCACTCTTGGCACTAGCAACTAACTTAGCGTTCACTGGCGAAAATGATGTATCGATTGAAAACAAAGAACAGCAAGCTGAAATAATGCAATCAAATTCTAATTATAATATACTGAATTCTAAAGGAATTGCTCCATTGTTCAAAACTTCCCCAACCGATTACGCAACATTAAACACTGTACTATTCAGAATATGTTTTAGGACCCGACAAGAATACAATATTAACACTTGACTTAGACATTTGTAGCCGTGCTCTCCAGATTCATCAACACATCTGCGAGCTGATATGTTGCATATCGTAGTTGCAGCTCTTCACGCTCTTCAAGCTCTTCCGGAATCAAAACCTATGCAATCGAAAGTGGCATATATACATCAGCAGCTCCTCTTGGAATATACAGTAGCAAGGCTTACAAGTGGGACTACAATACCATATCACAAATTGTCTCGAAATCTTGATGATGAAAATTTATGCTATTTTTTCAGATGCCAGAATCTGCTTAGGAAAAATGTGACTGCCTCAAGAAAGCACTTCAAGAACTCTGCTCACAGGTCAAAGACGCTGGTGGGTTCACACATTTTCTAATAAGCTATTTACAACAGATTGACAGCCTCTTGCACATCATCAGTGCTTCATCAACTGTCTGGTAAAAAAATATAGTACGATTGGAGGAACAAAGTAATTAAACTAAGTGAGGAACGCGCCTTATTCTGTAGGTTCCATATTATTTAAGGAAGCCGTCCTGAGCTGGTGCTAAAACTGGAACAGACAATTGGACAATATAAAATGTCAGGGGTACGTTGGTCGATATGCACTGTGAATGGAACTCTCTATATCCCAACTGGATAAATCCACACATTATGCATGCAATCGAAGCTAAAACAGAATTGCTCCAGTTGCTACCATGTACACAAAGAGCATCCGATGATCACTCTCAAAGAGTGTTGGTTGTGGATGCCATTGTTTTTATTCAAAGTATAAAAAAAATGCTTTTATTAAACGCATCGAAAATATGCTTGTTGGTTATAAAGAAGGAAGGATAGTCTTTGATCGTTATTTGGTCATCAGTTTAGCCTATAAAGAGTAAGACCTGTAAGAAGAGAGCAGTTACCTTTATAGAATTTGATGTATATTCAGACATGACGCTTAGTATGCTTCTCAAAGAACTGCTCTCTCCAACAAGCACCAAACGTCTCTTGACAGCCATGTCTGCTAACGTTTTACTACAGTACTTTGAGAGTAACACTGCTTGTGAGTTGATAGTAACATATTACACGAAAATGCAGGGTAAAGATTTTGAATAAAGTCATTCACACGAGGAAGCCGACACACTCATTCTACACAAAGTACTGATATCTGAAGATAAATACGCTGATCAACAAATATGTGTCCTGATATGCTTATTATTCTCCTCAATCTGGTTTCACATCATCATCTTCCGCGCATACTCGACTGAAGTTTCTCATAGGAAAATGTACGAAATAAAGAACAATTGATGTGGTTGATCGAGTTCAGAATTTTGCCTTTCACAAATGTCAGAGACTCTTTGGTTTTCACAATTTCTCTGGCGCAGACTGGGTTGGAAAATTTATTAGTATTTCAAAAAATGCCTTGTCAAAGGCGTACATGAAATTGGCTGAAAATTATCCCGCTGTTGATTGTTTACGTATGCTCGGAGAAATCCATATTTTAGCATAACTGATTGACTGAGAATTTCCACCAGAAGTAAATCGTCTCGAAAAAATTAAATTTAAAATTTACTGTTTAATTGCAGCCACTCAATTACCAATCCTACGCTGGGACATGTTTTTTTAAAGAATTGGGAGGTGAGATGCTGCCACCAACTCGAGCTGCCCTCCTCCCACATATTTGCTGCAAACACTATACATTGTAATGCGCGATAAGACCTACAAAACACCTTATTCGCAGCTTCCTCCCATTGAAGAAAATGTGTGGCAAGTTCAGGGAGGTGCGTGGTTATTATGTGTCTGGAACTGTCCGCCTCAAAACCAATTCTAGGACTGACAAGATGCGAATGCAAATACGGATGCAATGGAGGCAAGAGTAGGTGTTTGTCTTAATTGGCTTCAATTGTTCCAATGTTTTCAAAGCAAATACTCACGATGAACAAGCTTATGTTGATGCTTACGCTAACTATGTGTAGAAATCATTGATCTTTTTAGTTTTTTTTTTAATTCGTCTAGACAAATTTAATTTGGCAGCAGTATTTTATATATTTTCTAAATTATAATTTCTTTTATGAATTTCGAATTTATTTTATATGTAGTATATTAAAGAGCAATAAAAAAAATTCTTACAACAAAATATTTTACAATTTTAAACATTGTTTTACTTTAACCTATCCAGTTGCTTGAAAATAGACGTTTGTAAGAAAACATTTTATTTATGCGTCAGTGACAGATCTCTTCGTTTCAGTTAATTAGGGAAATAAATCTTAAATGTACATAAAATTGAATTATTTAATAAATGATCCCATACATTTAAATAATTTTATTGTAATATATACTATAGGTATACATCCTAGCACTCTATACGTTCTCACATGATCTTTTCATTTGAATTGAATATTAATTTAAACATATTTTATTAGGCCTACGTATTTGGGCTTTGCCAATTTTTTTTCAAAAAAAATTAAGTTTTTGACTGAACTATAAAACATACGATCCTGATTTTTTTACTCCGTGGCTAAAATACTTTTATCGAACTAACAAATATAATTTCGAATATTTTTACATACCAGAAAAAATCATGTTATTATTGATCCATTTTATATTCTTCCCTGGATTTCATACTTGCCAATGATAGGCCTATTTGGAGCTGAAACTTGCAACATCAATAGAAAATATAAGTTTATCGTAAATTATATTCATTTAACTTGAATAATAATATTATTTATTAAATTAACCAGCAATTTAAAATAATACTCATAGCATTTATACTACTACGTATATAGAGCCTATTTGTATAAGTAGTATAATTATAAAAATATATAAACAAATATAGATTTTGTGATCTAGAATCAGATGCAAAAAGAATCAAGTCAATTGGTTACATTGAACAAAAGTTATAGCATTTATTGGTCAATATATAGCATATATTTGGTTGTTTTCCTATATATATATATATATTATAGTGGTAATCCTATTATTATTAAAAATAATGCAGCTGTAAAATAACTACTTAAATATTATTTTAAACTTATTTTTTAAATAAATAAAACGTGAAAATAATTTAACACAGGAAAGTTCAAGATTACCATTATAGTTTTCCTAACTAGAGTTTATGACATAATCAGGTCATAAAAATTATACCAATTGATTAATTTTTGCAAAAATTAAAATTGCTCGACAAGTCTTTAGGAGGTATCTGTATACCAAATTTCAGCTTAATCGGATAATAGGAAATTTGGTTTTCCAGGGCCTCCTCCAAGTATATAGCAAACCATGAAAAGGGTTAACGAATTTACAAATGTCTTTTAAGTGATTGCATTTATTTTCATTATTATCACTGTTAATTGCTTTATAAAAGGCAAATTAGGTTAGTAGCTACTAATAGCTACAATGTATTGTCGTTCACGGTACTAAATTAAAAAAATTGAAAAGAAAATGCATGACAAATAATTCTAAAAACGCCAAAGATTCAATTTTGCGGAACTTTTTTTATACCTACAATACATTGTATTAATTTTGTAGATATAATTTTTGTAATTTTTAAATAGACACCTAGTTAATATAGATAGACCAAATTAGCATTTATATATTATATTAATAGATAATATTTGAATATATATTTAATATTATAATATATATGATTATACCCTTAAATATAGTTATAATATATGATCATTGGAATTTAAATTTACCTCGTATAAATTTTTAATATTATTTAAAATGAAATAGTTACTTGTGATTAGTTGTGATCAATGACTTTTAAAAATATATATTTTAATATAATTTCACAATTTTATGGCAAAATTATTTTAATGTATATTTCTTGATGTATTATTAATGTAATTTATACAAAAAATAATACAAATAATGTTTTTACAATTTAATTTAAATGAAATATAAATTTAAGAAAATAATAAAGTATTAAACAACATAAATTAAAAATATAATAATTTAAGAAAATAATAAAGTATTAAACAACATAAATAGGTTATTTAATTCTTTTTTAGTTAAATTTTATGTAAAAACGTATACTAGCATATGGTGCAATATTGACTTAAATTTCAAAATTAAACTTAATACTTTTTTATTTTTTTTTTAAAAATTTTAAATTGATGTCTATAAAAGTGAACAATAAATCGTTCTTGCGCGCATGTCATTTAAAATAAAAGCTCATTAGTAGACAATCTTATATTGCCAATCGATCGAATGATTATTTGATTCCTCGCTACACGAATACTGCTGATTTCCTATGATTTTTTACGAATTCAAATGGCGGGACCTATATGATTATAAGTCCCAGTCACGTATACATAATGTGGGCCTTTCTGGATTGCAAAAGCCTTATACGAAGAAATGATATGAAATATTAATTAAAATAAATCCTTCACAAATTAAATATTCTAAGCCTGGTAATAACATATAGTGCGCCGTTGAGTCAGGGCCGAAGCTAGCGGGGGGGCAGCTGCCCCCCTGCGCCTAATTTTAGTAGCAGAAAATAGCACCCCCGCGACTAATTTTCGTAGCAGAAAATAGTACGCCCCGCGTCTAATTATTGGACTAATAAACTAGACTCCTAAACTAGACTCCTGATCGTGTATAATACTAAATTGTGTAGATCACATTTGATTGTTTTAATTTAATTTGTGTTATTTGACATAAGTACACAGTGAATTCAGTGCTTTGATATTAACATTAACTCTCCTGTGATTGGTTGAAGTAAAACATCTTGCTATGTAGATAACTGTAAAGCTTGCTTGAGAATTTATTGATTATTTTTGCTCAATGATGATTGTGGATACCACTGCTATTGTCGGCGATACAACTGTAGATTACCTCCAGTGACCTGTTCAAGTATCTTTGGTTCATTATACTATAAGGCAAGAGTGTTCAAGTGAGTGTCAAAGTAATAAGAATGTTGGGCCTCACAGACCTCCTATGTTCACTGATTTCTTCCTATCTTAGAATATTTTCTATAAATCCATAAATTTTATTAGGTAGGTTAGGAGATTGAACAATGGACTGCTCATTTCCTTTTGAGTCCAACAATGTCTGCAACTGAAGCTCTTGTGAATTCAAATGCATCTCTCTTCTAAGCTATACACACCATATTGACAATATTTCTAACTATTCCTGTCACTAGTGTCGCTTGTGAACAATCATTATCAGCACTGTGTTGCTTAAAACTATGGACATGATCCACAATGTCTGAAGATCAATTAAGTGGATTAGCCATGCTTGTGCTGCATTGCGGTACAAATTATATTCCAAAGCCCGTTGATGTTTTTAATAGTAAATACAATTGGCAGCAATTTTTTAAATAACTACACTATTCAACTTTTGTTAATATGACTTTTCATAAATCATGTATACATTCAATGTATTTACTGTATTTACCATCATTAATTAAGCAAAATCCATTGTTTTTAATACACTGAGAGAAACAATAAAAAAATCTTGTATTATGTATCTTGTATCATGTTGCATTGGATTGGTTTACCCCTTAAAATTTGAAATTAATATCATAACATTTGGTGCCTTTTAAAATTAATGCCCCCTAATCAAAAATTCCTAGCTACGGCCCTGGTTTGGTATTAATTGTTATGAATATTAAGTTCATAGTTACTAGACATCTTCCCTTTTATTTTTTTAACATTTGCTGATTGTATAAACCTACATTTTACTATTGATACACTATTTGTACATTCTAGAGTACTAAATGGGAAATAATGTCTTAGAAGGTCCAATAATGAAGTTTTTTAGCACTATTTAGACCATTTAAATGAAATTTCAATCAAATAGTCCACAGTATTACCTTAAACCTATCTATGTATTATTTAAAATATTGGAATGTTTTGAATATGATGAAAACTAAATTACAACTAGGTAACTATTTCATACTTTAATATTTAATAAAAATTAACATAGTCTATGTTAATTTTTTCATTTTAATTTTTACGTAATGAAAAAGCAGCCTGTGCACTTTTCAGTGGATTGACCCATATACTGTTGCTGGCCATAATAAGTTCCAAAGTTATGATACAAGAGTCAAGACTCAATTCAAAACCAATGATAATGTTTAGTTATAACTTATGTAACGATTACTTATGCGTGTACATTAAACTCTTTTGATATTACTTATTTTATATTATATAAGTAACTTACTTATAATAAAAATTCATTTCAACAAAAAAGCAGTAAAACGATGATAGTTTTTCAGAAATAAAATTTATTATAAATATTGAATAATTTTTAAATCTCCCTAAAACATTTACAACCTTGAAAATTAATTTAATTAGTTGAGTATAACATATATATATTCACGCCATAAAAACATTTTAGCTTATAATATGAATTAAAGTTTAGCACAATTATATTAAAATTCAAAAATGCAAGTTTGGTTGAGGCATTAGAAATATACTACGTTTTCAATTATTGATGAATTATAATACATTTGTTAACATTTTAAATATATGTAGTAATGTTAACGTTTAGTTGTTATAAGCGCGTTTTAATAAATTTGTAGTAAAAACATTTCAATTGAATTATATGTTATGATTTATTTTTATACATTATTTGTATTGCAAAAAGAACGTTATATTTAAAGATAAATTCAACCATTTTTTTAAAAAACTGTTTATAATCTATTCGTATTAAAATTCGTTAAAATTATAACGATTATAATTATAAAATTAAAACTATTCGTTAAAATTATAAGCAAAATCATACCTATATAGGTATGATTTTGCTTATAATTTTAACGTTATGTTATAATATTGATTAATGATTTTAAGAATAAGTCGAATTTGTTAAATTCGATTATATTTTATCGTTAATTTATA
>JAUZND010007141.1:0-10473 GCA_034780555.1 Coelogynopora nodosa
ATGCGCGAGGTGACCACCATAGACCCCAAGTGGCTGGTCGAGTTCGCGCCCAAGTTCTTCAAGTTCTCCGATCCCACCAAGCTCAGTCGGGCCAAGAAGACTCAGAAGATCGAGCCCCTCTTCAACAAGTACGATGAGAAGGACTCCTGGCGTATCTCTCGGGCGCCGCGCAAATTCCACGTCAAGGTCACCTTCTGAGGTCTCTCCCTCCCTCCTCTTCGTCTATTGTGTGTTTGTGTTTGTGTACATACGTGATCTGTGTTCATCCTATCTGTTCTTCTCACTGTTTCTGTGTTCATTCATTGACAACTGCTTTTCGATATGTATATATTTTATTGTTATACGTGACCTCTCATTCTGGTATGTTTTCCTAAATAAAGATTGTGTTGACATAACTTGTTACGTGTTGTTCCTTGAGTTCCGAAAGTTATAGAAAAGTCGGCGAATTTATAATGGTCAGTCAGTCAATATTATCACAAATATTCGATATATAATTTACCTAGAAAAGTATGAATATTATCATTAAGATAAGGTAAGAACCATGTTTGCAGTTTAGAGTTCTGATCACGTGGTGTTATTCTGTGCATTAAAATTATAATCATGCAAAGTTTGCACGACCAGTTTGATGTAAGTGGATTTTAAAATCACAAAAAGTAGAGTGATAATAGTTTACTTAAAATGTGTCTATCTTATGAGGGGGGGGGGGGGGGGGGGGGGTTAGTAAGGACGGAGGACAATACTGGTTAAAATGCGAGGAAGTACTTCGAAATTATATAAATAATTTGCAACGCACATCAAAATATTGATTAAATATTTAGTTAACTTTAACATTTTGTTAAATAGTTAAATAACATTCAAATATATTTTATTTACTATTACGAATTGTTAAAAAATTAAAACCAGCTGGTATGTTGCGTTTTAAGATATTTTTTAATTAACTTATTTAATTATATAGTTTTTTTTAATTAATAAGTACAAATACTTGTCTTGTTCAATTTGTTCCGCTAACATGTTTGTACTATCAGTCACTTCAAATTAAAAAATGTATAAAACATATTATGTTCCAGTCGCTCCGGCTGCGGATCACTATTATATCTAATTTTCCGTCTGCGTAGGAACAGGAAAATTACGAAATGATCCAGACTTTAGGTGTTTTTAATTATTACTTACAATAATAGGCTTAATAGAAACAATTGATATAATCGAAGTTACATCTACAATACATAAAACAAGAATAAATTGTGGATACCAAGTAGGTACCATTATGGAATGTTATGAAGTTTAGACAACTCTTGACAAACATATTAATTGAATCCAGCTAATACAGAAACAATAACTTTCCTTATTCGCTTAAGTATGATATGAACTAGCACTATAGTAGAACATAATGTATTTTAAAACGTGAAAATAATTTTATATAACTCAACCGACATACTTATTATATTTCTTGCAATACATTATAAATTATATTAAGTTTTAAATACATCAATAACAATGGTTTTACCTTTGTTACATATTCGACTAAACTAATTATTTCTCATAATCGTCTGTCGATAGAATTTCCGCATAAGAAAATGAGTGTGAATGTAGAAAACCTCAATACTGTACTTAGCGTTTACGTACGTCTGTCTACCTTAATTAAAGATCCAGTTACCGTATTTACAGGAAGAAAACTTAATACGCTGACGACTCTTATTAAAAGTAAATACTGCTCGTATGTCTATTCCATCAATTGTGCAACGGTTAAATATAAATAACTTGGTACGAACTTATTTCCGTGAAATTAATAAAACACTGCTTTTTTGTTTCCAATCATCGTTTTATAATATTCATAATTAGTAATGTTATCTGGTTCGCAAATATGGCATCATTAAAATGCCATTTCGCAAATATTAATCTGATAAATTCGATTTATGCCGTTTCCAATTTGACATATTTCTAGACAATATTTGTTAGTAAATAGAAAAAGCTTTCGTTTGTTTGAATTATTTTCTGAGGAAGATGTATCCCTTGTTTTACAGGAGACGCATTAATTAGCCGTATTGTGCTGTTTTGTGTTTGTTTTTATACTTACGTCATTTAGATCTAGCAGTTTAGGAACCAATTATTGTGTGTCCTCGTTCGTATAGATCTTATCCTAATAGATTACAAGACAGACTTTGTAAATGATTTTCCATATTTCAATAAAATAGTCTAAATGGTGGTCATATTTTGCATAGAAAACCTAATAATTGTTAAAGAAATCATCCGAGAGTAAAACTCATAGATAAAATTGTGATAAATAGATCATTTTTTCTAATGAATTCATTGACAAACAAGAAAATCATCTCTGAAATATAGCATGTGCTTAAATTCGCTAAATCGAATTAATTTCAGAACATATTTATACATAAAAATCAAAGTTATTGATTACTAAATGAGTTACATCTTGTAATGTTTACACAAAATATGACATAAAGCATTACCATAAAAGGATAAATAAAGCATTAATTAAGAAACATACAAGAAGAAGTTGAAATATGCCCCATCTTTTGTGTGCTGAACACCAAGAATTGTCTTTATCCTTCCTATTGTTTATTTTGTATAGAAGCAATGTCATTTGACCATAGACTTTGACATAGCATTTGACACAATGACATTTATAATATACTATGGAGTTCATTATATATTTTTACTTCGTATATATTTTCCGCTTCGGTTAAAACTTACCGCATGTTATAGATATGTGACTTACCGTAAGTTTTGAATTATTGTACCGTACCTACCAGAATTGACTAAATGTAATTACCAAGGAGCGAAATAAGGTTCTTGGAATAACACAACATTTAGTAATGGTACATATTTTTGCAACAATAACATTCCCTCAGTTGGAAGCATATAATTAAACATGGTATTTAATTAAACATATTACATTAATTAAACATATTACATTAATTAAACATATTACATTAATTAAACATATTATTTTTATTAATTAAAACACTTTTGTATCAATTGAAGAACATATTTGATTTGTTAAGACTACTTTGTTCATATTTAATTATATAATTATTTAAATATGAAATATGAATATAGGCAGTACCGTTGAAAAGAAGCGGCAATCCAAAAATAGATTTATCGATTAAATCAATGAAACATACAATCAATACATAATCACATTAATGTCAGTAGTAGTCATCGTGACCATGGAGCTAGTCGTAAGGCGCCTCGCCATCCATCCGAGTTGCAGCGACATTTGGGAGTTCAGCATCCCCAAAAATCGCCTCAGTTCATCCGACGAATCGAATTGTATTTCATAAGAACCTTGCAAATATGTCATCTGGAGAATAAGGTGGTTGGCACAGAGTCAGAAGCCGAACATTTATTGCAGCAATGTGGCACAGAGATGGCACTGCGGCCGTATGGGGTCGTGCATTGTCTGTCCTGCATCAAGAGCACATTTTCTGGTCGAATAGGATTCGGAATGATCAGCAGAAACTGTTCCAGGTCTTGAAGGAATTTGATGTATCTGTCTGCGTTCACTGTGTCACCAAAGTGGTCAATTTCTCAAAGTAATGATGTCGTCTTTATTATTATCGTCGTTCATGTTTTTTAGACAGCCGCCCGTTTTAACGGTATGCCCTATAGTTCCAATAATCAAACTATATATAATTCCACAAATCGGAAAAACAGTAAATGTGTAAGTATGTTTAAAATGTTGAAAATACATTTGCGTTGAAATTTGATGTTAATTAATGTGATTTTTCAAAAATATACCAATAATAATATATATTATTTAAATATTTATAATTTTAATAAGTAGTTTGAAAAATATAATGTAAATAATAAATGTAAGGTCATTTCCATTTTAAAAAGTACAACTTGACCACAGCATGACATATGTGTAGAATTGCAAAACCTAAATATTTACAAAAGGTTTTTATCACGTATGAGTAGCCTTATAAATTGCTTAAATTAAAATATATATTATAAATTTAAAAAAGTAAAATAAAATAAGAATTATGGGTACACGAAATATGAATAAAATTGCGATATATAGACTAAACAATTTTAACTAAAACCTAGTTTAAACATTTATTGAAATAATCAAACATTTTGCATAATAAATTTGTTACAGGCAAATATAGGTTATTTTTAATATATATATTTTTGCATACCTTTTGAACATGAAATGATTTTGAAATTGAATATCCATTATTAAAATATAACACCCCACCATATAATGAGGACACCAATCTTTGTTTTACAAACAATAATCGGTTAATTTGCTAATATCAAAGTTAACTGTATTTTTTAACTTCATATTATTGGAATCTGATTAATTATTATATTTAACATTAGATAAATAGAGAGCAGGTATCGAAGAAATGTGATTTAAGACGTTCTAATGATGATACGATCGATAAACGGTATTGTACATGAACGGTGTTGTTAACATATGTACCCTTCTTATATGTATAAAGATTTCTGAAATTTGCACCAAAAAAATAGACAATTTTTTTTTTTATAAATTCTATAAGTAGAATGCTCAACGGTGTGCAGTGAAAAATGTAATATCATCATATGCTGTGGTACAAAAAGTATGAAACGGTTGGCCAAGTGTTATTGTTTAATTTGTAAATGACACTTTTTCAGTGCTTTGAAATATTTTTGAAGCAATTTTTCAAAATCTGTTATACGTCCATTACTTTCAAGTTAACCTTACTCATTTATGCACACTTTCGTGAAATTGAAATAAATTGAATTCAATAGAAAATATGTCGTGACTTCATCGTTTGCTCATAAGGTTCGGCTTACATATATTGCTATGATGTACTAAATAATGTCCATAATAAAAGTATTACAGTATTATTATTGATTGATAAAAACTTTTTTTTTTTAATAATATATGTTTTATCATATTCTATATTCTAATTACAGAAATTTATAGCATGTACAATTTGACAAAACATGTATTGGAATAGATAGAGTAGATGTCACAAACTATACTAAATATTTAATTATAGAAGGGTTTGTAATGGTTATGTTGAATCGATAAAATCAGCGACCTTGAGCAAATGATGTCGTCATTGACGTTTAATCACGTGGACAAATTTGGTGAAATCCTTTCGAATTTGGAAACTTCCATGTATTTTAATTTTCATGTTATAATTTCAATTTAATCAGTGAAAATGCAATTTGAATTAAAGCCGATTACATGATGTGTGTATTTGTTAGCACTACCCTTGGTCATTCTACACCGTGTTGTCCGCCTGACTGATTAGTAAGTAGTCACCTATTCTACAGAAAGCAGGCAACCTCTCCTCGCAGTTGATGTCCGTCAGGTAGAAGATGCCCTCCGACCGTTTCCGAATCCTGAAGCAGTCCTCCGAGCAGCCATTGATTCGCCAATTGTTCTGACTCGTCGCCCACGGCACAAATCGATTGTCCGGCCGATCCGTCCAGACAAAGTAGTCGGCCAGTTGGGGCAGGGCGGGCTGATTGAGGGAGCAGTTGCGTACTCCATAGTCGCTGATGTAGTAGAAGGGCTGTCGCTTCTGGAGACCGATCCAGAAGGAGTCGGTTCTGAGCGGGAATCAATGTTAATAGATATAGCTTCTTCTACCTAGTTTAGCAAAAGATTAGAAGACTGACAACGTAAATATTGACTAATAATAAATATTGATTAAATGTTGACTAACAATAAATATTGATTAATTGTTGACTAACAATAAATATGGATTAAATGTTGACTAACAATAAATATTGATTAAATGTTGACTAATAATAAATACTGATTAAATATTGACTAATAATAAATATTGATTAAATGTTGACTAATTATAAATATTGATTAAATATTGACTAATAATAAATATTGATTAAATGGTGAATAATGATAAATATTGATTAAATGTTGACTAATAATAAATATTGATTAAATATTGACTAACAATAAATATTGATTAAATGTTGACTAACAATAAATATTGATTAAATGTTGACTAATAATAAATATTGATTAAATATTGACTAATAATAAATATTGATTAAATATTGACTAATAATAAATATGGATTAAATATTGACTAACAATAAACATTGATTAAATATTGACTAATAATAAATATTGATTAAATGTTGACTAATAATAAATATTGATTAAATGTTGACTAACCAGACAAATGTGAAACTGCAGTATGGAGTTATCATCTCATAAAATATAATGAAAGTATTGAACGTGTGAAAAACCTTATGGTACAAAAAAAGATGGAGTATCGTTTTCAGTGATGATAAATCGCGTATTTTAAACTTTTTTGAATATTTGAAATCTTTGAAATGTAGGTACAGTACGTTTATTTTTATCAATCTTTCATGCAGTTGTAAAGTCTTGTATAAGCTTATTGATCTCATTATGTCTGAATTTTCATACTCAGATTATATATCGCCTTAATTTTCGTAATTATAATCGGTTGCGTTGATAAATTCAGAGGACAAACCAGAGAAAAAATCCATTAGCGACTATATAGTGTTGCCATATGGAGGCACAAAAGTCTATTTGAAATTTAAAATATTTACAATAATTCCGTAATTAAAAATTTGACAAAAATAAACAAACAAGACAAACTGAATGGAAGTTAATACATTATCAAAATAGCAAAGATAAACAAACTAACGGACTTTTATAAAGGTCGCTAAAAGTTGTCGATATACATGCATGCTTTTAAAATGGCTCAGATTAGCAAATGGAATTTTATCTAATTTATTGTTATTACAAAACTTTTTATAATAATATTTTATTAATTTTAGTTTTCACAATAAATGCATTTTTATGTTATTAAGCAAGAAATAATGCAGTAAATATTATATAAATTATTACACCTACGCTTATTACAATAAATTATAAATTTATAAATCTATTCATAGAGCTGTTAATGTTATCTTAGATATATTTTTATTGTTGACCTTGAAATAGTGGTGACATTTTCTCTTGGTGAAAAAATTGGTGACATTTTTTAGTATTATCACTTCAGTTTTTCTTCCGGGTTTCGGATCAAACTATAATTATATCTTTTTTGATAATTGTAGAGAATACTTCCCTTCACGCAACGTCATTCCTTTATGAAACTTTATTTCTGAGTTTATTGATTGTTATTCACCGATAATCAATTTATTTGAAATTAAACTTAGTATTGTACATTTTATACATATGGCTTTTGTGAAGAATTTTCATAAATATTTCTATATTTATTAGTCTTTTTTAGTCATTTTACAAAATAAAAGAATCATTATTATTTCACGATTATTCTGTCCTTAGTATATTATTTTCATTAACAATTTTTAGCAATATTAATTTAAACTAAACCGGACAACACACCCACTATATAATTTAATCCATCATTATTATTTGGCCGGAGGTTTAAACTAAATAAATTGCTCATTCACACTCGAGCATTCCAATTGCCAGGCCGATCAAAAGCAAGTTGTAAAACAGGTTCTTCATGTTGAAAATGAACAGGAGCAAAAATTAGATCGATAGCAATTAAAATGAAAAAACGCTTTACACCCAACTATCTATTCAAAAATGTGAATTCCTATTTATTCAGTTAATTTACCGAAATGGATTTTGAATTATATGTTAAAACAAATGAAAAACACAATAGGTAGAAATGCAAAACTATTGAAAACGGAAACGCATTTGTAGGCCAGATGAGGAGAAGAAACTCACTTGTTTGAGAGGAGTGAAACAATCTCCTCCACTTCTTCCTGGCTTGTTAGGTAAATATGACTTTGTCCTCTGTCCTGACAGTACTTTAACGATTCAGAAAATGACAGATTTTGTTTGCCTGCCAGTAAAGTTAAACAATCTGATGGAAAAGAGAGGAAAGGAAATAAATAAGTAAATGTGAAAAAACAGTTTATTTTTTAATTGAACCATTTGCAAGATATATAGTGTATAATTAATTAAAAAGGACTTTAATTGAATATTTATTTATGTATATATTTAAAGTATATTATCATTTTAATGATTCTGGAAGTTCACATCCATTGCCTTCTACAACTGTTTTTAGTGCATATTGTGAAAATGACTTTTTCTGAAATAGTTCAAATCAATTAATTATTTTCGAATTTATTAATAATAGCAAAACTATAATTACATAACGATACTTACAAATAATTAGAGAATAGATAATATCAAAGACTACGGAATCGTAATGAAGGCTGACTCTATTTTTTCAGTGTTATAAGTTATTTACAAATGTAACGCTAATTTAAAACCTGACATGTTATACAATACAGTATAAGCAATAAAATCTTGCTCATATATTATGTCTAAAAGTGTCGTCGAAGGTGTCATTGTGTTATTATGTCTAAGATGTCTGTATTAACCTCATTATAAAACGTTTTTAAAGTTTTCATTTAATTAATAAATTATTATTAAAAAAATATTATTAATTCGATTATTGCATAAAGAAAATGCTTGATCAAATAACATATTAATTTACGTTTGTCAAAGATTCCTTTTAGTCGTAATTTTCAAAATCTTAAAATATTTAAATTAAGGATATTTATCGCAATTTAATATATATATATATGTAGTCCGAGAGAGAGAGAGATATGTGAATGATGACCTACGCTGTTCACCGGTAATTATACAAAATTATGCAAAAATATATTGTTTATATTTAGTGTTGTCATCATTACACTTAAAGACTATTTTTCCATATATGTGTTAAAAAAATAATATAATGTATCACATTCAATATATACTAAATCATAATTTTATATATATATATATATATGTCAGATATATCCTTTTAATTTTTTTCTTTACAATTAATGATTTAAGGACTATTTGAAATAGAACTAGGTTACAATATTTTACAAACGAATTTAAACATACATGTTCGATTACTTACATAAAACTGTTTAGTAATTATTTTAATATAATTTAAATTATATGAATAACAAAAAAAATAGTACAAAATACAAAATACAAAAAATAAACATACAATATGTAAATATTTTTATCTTTGATCAAGCGTTTTAAATTATAATTTATGTTAATCTATGATGTACAATATATTATATTTTATGTTACGAAGAAAACTATAACATATATTTTATACTAAGCTATACATATAACTAAAGTGACATCATTAATTAAAATTGTGTTTCTAAGAAGTTTTTCTAACAAAAATTGTATCATATTAAAGCTTTCTTTTCTGTTGTAATTTTCTAAATAAATGTGTAATTTTCAACTCACCAATTAGAGGGAAATATATTAGAATTAATAATATCCAAAACATGACATATAAAATCACTAAATATCCTCCCCTATGTGTAACAGTTAGATTAACGATCGACTTCGGTAAATGTGAAAAAAGCATTTTAGACTAATTCATATATATAAAATGCAGATCAATCCTATTGCTCGACATAGTTAGATGTTATAAATGAAATTTAATTGGATGTTTTAAATCCTCTTTTTGTGGTCTATTCTACACAAAACAAATAATATAAAAAGTTGTGCATATTTCAGACAATTTTGATTAACAATGAATAGTTAGTTTCTTAGTAGACCACGAATTAGGAAGAAAAGAAAATGCTCAACAACAAAATGTATAATTATAACTTCTATAATTTAAAATTGATATGCACAAAATGACATGCAAATAAAATACAAACAAACACAAAAACATTTATTATTTCAATCTTGAAGTGTCTGTTTATCACTTTATCACACATTATAACACTACTTCTACTAAAGTAGTGTGAATGAAACCCAAATACTACACCTAGTTTTAAATTGTTCGATTTATTTTGAAATCAGAAAACCTTCTACTCAATATATTATACTGAAACGACATTTATATAAGTCATTTTTTCTGTTAGTTTGACTCTTTCAAATATACCTGAGAGGTAGAATGTTAAAACAAGTGAGGTAAAAAATGGTTATGAATATATAAAAAATATTCAAAAGCAATGACAAACACAGCTGAGTGCTGACAAGACCTAACCAGTAAAAGAGAAAATACAGAATACGTTAAATCAGTTAATATCTCTAATAATGAAAGAAGATGAAAGTTTGAACTACACGTCAAAGTGAGAGACGCGGCCCATTAATCTAATCTGATTTATTTTTATGATTAACAAAAATTATCTCAGTATTGTGTAACTGGGGCCTTAAGCGTATTATGCGTATTTAAAAAAAAATAAGAATATTTACTTAAAGCAAAAATATAGACACCGTTACCCCTGGTCCAAGACTTTTTGCAGTGAATAGTGAGGGACATGTTCCTGTGAGGTTGTTTATTTAGTAATTGCTGCTCAACATTGTATCATTTGAAACAAAATGGTCTATGTTATATGTCTTTATATGTCTTGGTATGTCTTTAATATGTTTTCGTATGTATTGGTATGTCTGGATATGTCTTGGTATGTCTGGATATGTCTTGGTATGTCTGGATATGTCTTGGTATGTCTGGATAT
>JAUZND010007142.1:0-10473 GCA_034780555.1 Coelogynopora nodosa
TTGTTTGCGTCTGATAAACGATGTCGGAAGATATTCTGAGTGAAAGCCTCATAGACTTTAATAATTTATTTGGAGGGGTGATTTCTGGTGAAGATACAACTCAGCTTAATTTATTATCGGCAGCTACAATGGGAATTTATCCATTAAAATTATATATTAAAATTATGAAAATATAGAATTATTATGCCCTTTAAAAAAATCTTCGATTTCTAATATTACCTGAATATAGCTTGACTATAATATAGTTGTACGAAAAAGCGAATTGATAGTTCGAATTGATGGAAGATTATAAATCTTAAGCAATTATAGTGTAAGGGATAACTGATGAGTTAGTGTGCTTTTGCGAATCAATACGAATACATTTAAAATTTGATTTTTTGAATATTGAATGGTTTACGCGACTCAAATCATTAACAATAGGGCCTATATAGAATGTACATTATAGTCACATATTGTATGATTCTTTGTTACAAAACTTTGTAAACATTGTAACAGTTGATAAATAAAGACAAGTAATGGTCACTGTGAGGAATGCAAAAGAAAAACCACAATAAAATTTTAAGTTTATTAGGATATTTTGTATTAATTGTAACAAACTTCAACTTTTATTGTGGTTTTTCTTTTGCTAGTAACAGTTGTTGCAAGGTAAATTTCGGTGTATTTATTTTATTTTTGTTAAAAAAATTATGTTATTGATTGCTTTAACTTTAACTTACAGCTTGTATTTCGAAAAGATATTGCACGGTCACATTGTGTTGTGATAAGTTCAGCAATTTACATTATTGTTGACTGGTAATTGTTTAACATAAAATATATTTTATTAATTTTTTTGAAAAGTTTTTGTCACTTTTGTTAGGAAGGCAGACGTTTGATTCCTCATGTGACTATTTCTCTCACCGCCAATTTCTTTACCTCAAAACCAACCACCGACCCTTCCATTCCGGACCCTTCCAATACCGACCCTTCCAACAGCCTGTGCCCACATCTTTCCTTCCCAACCAAACTACATCGGTCTTCGAACAAGACGATTGTACGCTCTTATTTCCTTATCGTTTATTTTTTACCATGATTCGTATCATCACAAACTATTGAACATCTTGGTATGCAGTGGTTTTACCAAACACAGATCGCACCACATGCGATAACCAACAACCATCCCCAAGCTAAGTTGTTGATAGTACCGCATCTTTGAAGATAACTGATGAAAATGTGTTCCAGCTAAATGAAGGTACTAGGATATCTACTGATCTATCTTCGTAGGCCGCAAAATTGATGCAAATTAAGATATTCGAAGATGATCAGTATCCCCTTCAGCCTTGTGACTGTTACAACACACTTAAAACGAAAACAAAATTGATACACTCGATTTACCATTCCATCAACACTTGTATGATTCTGAGTGGCAATAACAAACAATTGAATAATTATTATAATATATATATACGTTGTATATCGTAAGCTTTATTTTTAAGTGACACACGCAAAAAGTTACAACAGCATTTTTCATTTAGCACGAGCCCATTTAGGGTCGGATACACTCGACTAACACAGCTGCTAGCCAAGAAACGGGAGAGTCCGAGAGCGGGCCCGAACCTGTATATTTGGATGTCTCTACGCTACCGCACACACAAAGGAATCAGGTTGCCAGGACTCTCAACTGATTAATCTTTAATTACGGTATTTTTGGGATGTATCTTGAGAATACCTTGAGAATGTTGATGATATCATACGATCCTCATGACGGAAATACTTCACGTCGATTATAGCGAAGCCTATGTGAAGCTGACCAAACTCTCCTCATGATCAGTGAACCAGCAACTAAAAACCTCACCAATATGAAGATGAGGTCTAGAAATTATTTTTGCTAAGAGCATATATATGTTTGAAAAACCAACTGCATGGTCAACAGAATGCCTCACTAAAAATTAAGGTGTATGAAGAATTTTTGTAAAAGGATGTTTTCATTGACATATGAGAAATTTATTTGTTTTATTTTCAATACCATTTCCGTGAGCAGATAGTACAATATACAGACAAGCATTTTAAAATATATAATCAGTTAATTATACATTGAATGAGTTTGCATTAAAAAGGAAGTTTAAACGATTAATAATGGTTTGAAAATAAGCAGGCACCTCGTATACACAAAAACTTTACCACAATTAATAATACATACAAGTATAGAAGACCAATGTTTCAGTCGAATGGCGAAAAAAAAAAGTTCAGAAAATATATTTACACCATAATTTTTAGTCTTCTTAAAAAGTTGTAGGTATATTTTAAATGGCAGGGTGATCCTAAATGTTTACATTTTTAAGTAATCATTTCTTTCTCATAAAAATGTTCGCCGATGGTACTAAAGGGAAACTTTAGATAACACATAATTTTCTCTAGAAAGAGCAAAAAGGTCCATTAATTTATTCTGACTAGTAGAAACAATTGATATGTCTGTCACGTTTTTTTGGTAAAAGATGGGCTGTTTAGGATTGTATCAGACATCGTAGAAGGCAAAGATGCTAAACAATGTCATTATTAAATATGAATACATAATCCTTATTCATAGTAGCTTTGGATAGACAAGTGAGACCATATATATCTATGGGTGAGACGAATAAAAAAATCTATAATATGGTTTGAATAATATATATATTGAAAGTCTAAATTCGCGACAATGAGAGCTGAGCTAAGAAGTTTATGGATAATATGAAGTGGCTGTCAATTTTTCAATATATAGTTGATGCTAAGCTGCTTGTAATGTTAGTTGCTATGGGATTAATTACTATGCAGCTCTATGCGATGGAAATTCCGCTGCGACTTTTGAAAACTATTGACACAGAAATTTACACCAAATTTTAATGTTCGCAGTGATATACCCACGATATGACAATTGGTTTCTTTAAATTATTATTAAACAACTAGTACACCCTGGCAATCTGAGAAAAAATAGTTTGACATACATTTTTTAAAGAAAAGTTAGTTTTTAAAAAGAAGTTAAGACATTCAAAGACGTGTGGCTCACTCTGTGAGTGTGTGAAATCTATAGAAAGATATTATAGTGATAGAGAGATATTGCAGATTAATTAAATTTTCTATTGCATGTACAATCATTATATGTAGTTTGTATACAAATAGTATATAGCTACTAAAAGTATATAGTTATTGCTTTGAAATATGCAATTTTTTTTAATTTTTCAAAAAATGATTGTATATAAAACATTAAAGTCAGAAAAACGGAGACTTAGAAATTTTCATTTTTCTAAAGATAAAAAATGTTCGCATAGATTTGTGATATATTAGAAATATGGTGAAATACTAAACAATATGTGTATAAAAATACTAACAACGGTACCAATAATTTCAATTTTTTTGTAACATTACTAAATCATTACCTGAAGTATTTTTTGTTATTTAGATGCGATTCTACATTTAAAAAGTTATGCTCCATGATTTTTAGGGAAGGATTTCTAGATTCCAATTTTCCTTATATCTGTTCCTGACATTTTGAGTCCAATGTGATACAATTATATAGCCTAGAGTGGATAAACGCCTCCAGTTGGTTGAGTAATAGTAGACTCATCTGGGTGAGGCATCGGATTCTAGTAGGGTAAACATATTATTCTATTGGAGGTCATATTAATTTTTATCAAATAATAAAAGGAATCACAACTGTGCAAATTGATTATGTGTGAATTCCAATTACGACAAGATTCTAGCAGGGTCAAACTGTTTGTGGAGCTATCAAATCACGAAAAGAATGGTGGCACGTTTGCAGTTTCATTACGTCAACATACAACGCTATCATCAAATTCTAGGCACCTGTATTTATGAATTGCATGCCATCTAATATGAACATACTGTAAAGTAAATAAGGATCATTGAACTGTAGCAAAAAAGTATATTAATCATTAAAATTCGGGTTTCTAATAAAAAAATCTATTATCCAAAAAATCCAGATAAATAAATTGCTATCCCATGATAAAATGTAATGTAAAACATTATTGTGGTTAAGTATAAAAAAATAAATTTATAACCACTTAGTTCCCTTGTAAAGTTAATTATAACATAATTTATAATAAATCAATTTTCACAGAATAAGAATACCGATATCATCAACACAGGATGTCGAACAAGAAAATAAACGAAAATCATTCTGTGACTGACCAGGAAACAATTCAGTCAGAGGAGGAGACGTCAATACAATCGATGGAGGATACTATAATAGAGGACAAGACGGACAGGAGGAATCGAAGCTTCTGACTGACTACAATTCTGAAAGAAACACGGAAAAGCCTATAGGAGAAATGGACACTAAAAGATTTGAAAAAACAAATGTACAAGACTATGAAATACATTAAACGAATTTATTATATATAAAAAAACTCCTATGCAATGTAGCAAATTGAAGAAGAAGTTAATCAAATTTAAAACGTTACTCTTTATATCAGATTTAAAACATCTACGATGTATTAAAAAAATTTAGTATATTTTTGACAACAAAGCAAGTGATACCTTAGACTCAATTTATAACTCACTTCGTGATAATGTTTTAGGCCCATTTAATGATCAAATGATTCTATAATATATTTAGCGAGTATATTACATTGTGATTTCGATAATCCGACCCTGGCTCCCTTGAAAATGTGACAGATTGTGAAATGACGGAATATCGAATTTAATCATAAAATATTAAAAGTAGGTATACAAAACAATAAAGTATGTAGGTACACAAATACTAGATATTAAAATTAAAAATTTCCGAAAATATATTTATACGTCAGTAGACGTACTTAAAAAGTATCTACATTAATTATATTTATATTTTACATTAGAAAGAACAACGATAATCAAATAAACGCAAATTATTTTGAGTTTCCTTCAATCTGACAAAAATGAATTTACCCAATAAGTGGTGAAATAGTTTGTCGTCATACACGTATTTTTGAACTTCTGACTTAATCTTCTAGGCCTACATTATGTCGCTTTATTGTTGGTAGCCTACATATATATATATATATACAATATATAAATAATGTATTACAATGAAACAAATGTAAAGTGAAATTTTCAGAAATTTGAGTAAAGAATATTAAACAAATTATTTGAAAAGGATGCCTTTTTTATTAATATGAAAAGAGGTACGTTCTTGAAATCTGAAACATAATAAATAATAACTTTTAAAACTAACTAAATACAAATGTAACGTATATGCACAGCGAAGTCTTCGGTTATGTAATATTTTTAAATTTACAGGTTCCCTGTCGTCCGAAAAGTTGAATATCAGGTATTGCGCAGCGAATGAAGGACTTAGCAGTGAAAATTGGACAACAAGAAATACCGTCTATTAAACACGGTGAACCCGGAAATGAGCAACCTGGAATCGAAAAAAATATACATTTTTTATTTAACCTAATGTTAAAGCGTAAATTAAAAAATTAAGGTTTTATGTTTAAAGTTTCGTTTTTAATAACAATCTAGTCATCAGACTAACATTGATATCATCCACAGTTCATATTCGAAAGGTCAGTTTCAAGTAAATATATTTTCAAATTAATTGACAGCATATTTATAAGCTTGTTAAATATAGCAAGCAATTACTTAATGCCCACCACCAATTATAAAAAATGTGCTAACAACGAATACTATATTTAGAATATTATAACTTATTTCCATTTCATACATCTTATTTTTTATAATGTGTATGTTCTTTTCCAATCATACGTACATTTACATATTGTAAGCTTTGTTTCACTCATAAAATATGCGCAATATCAAAAATTATGTTTTAAAACTTTATGTCAAAAATTCTATGAGAAATACATTTTCGTATATGTCTCAGTCAATTTTGATCCAATATTAAATATCTAATATCTAAATACCTTGTCCGGTCTTATGCAATATAGCTATAAGTTTATCGCGGCTTCCGCGTGATCTTTAGATTGATGTTTATTGGCGCTATTTTAACGTTATTCATTTGATCAATTTATTAGACCAACATAATGTTAGACACCAAAAAAGTGTGGAGAGATCGTAGTAATCCACTTGATTACATGAATGATACAAAATGTTTGCTTTAATTTAGTATTTCAAAAGTCACTTTCTTTGTTTTATTTATTTGCTTAAATTTAAAAATCCAATGTCCTACAGAAGTAAAGCGTTAGCGTCTACCGCCAAGCTTTTGATCACCTTTGAAAAAAAAGTAATCTATCTATGTCAATAACAAACATTATTTGAAAACAATTATTTGCGCAATTTTTGTCATAATCTTTAATTATGTATTAATGTAACATTTTTAAACAGAATTTATATTTGATGTATATCATATACTTTATTATTTATTAAATATTAACTATAGTAGTCTTTTACAACAAATTAATATGGTGCATATATAGGTGTGTATGTATATCTTTCAGATAGCAAAATGGTTACTATGTTATAGTCAATTCCAATTATTAAATTCTTCATTAAATAGCGAGACACGATGATGTCATGCGATTTCGGCAGATCATCTACAGTCATATGTTTTCACACCTAAAAGTATGCATGTCCGTAAACCGAAGATTACAGTTAGTAATCAACGAATTGATTTTGTTTGTGCCCCAAGTAATCATATTCATGAGACCGTTTAATAACAGTAGATATATGTTCGAAACGAACGTTTTGAAATGTGTTTGTTTACTTAACAGTATACCAAGTTTCTTCATCAGTCATACATGACAGCGCATAAGAAAGCGTAAAATCATATTCTTAAAACAATTGAATATATATCTAGCATGACAACTGTTTATCAGATTTAGCCAACATAGGTTTGTGATAATTCCCGATCAGTAATGTGTTCGTTGCTTTGTTCTAAAACGGCGGCCCACTGAACGGATCTATTCAGCTGGATATAAATTAGCGTGCATTTTTGCTTTCAAATAATGGCATATATTTTTTGTATGGCACACGGTTTATGCTTCACATACAGATCACAAAGCGTTTCCATATTTGCTATTAGCGTAGACCTCGTTGTATTCTTGTTGGGTTATACAAGGAATACTCTCGACCAAACATGCACATCAGTTTTTTTTCAGTGGGGGGAAATTCCAAATTGAATGACCCTCTATGTTTTCCTTCTCTACTACTTATTTTTTCCCACTAATTTCTTTTTTTCCTCCCCTACTACCTTTTCTCCTCCCCTACCTTTTATTTTTTCTCTTTTCCCTCACCCTCCCCCATTTTTCTCTGTTTTTATCTTATCTCCTTCCTTTTCTATATATTAATTATATAGATACTACTAATATCGATATTGCCTATTGTTCTACAAGGTTTACCTTTTTATTCAAATAAAAATTTTAATATTTTATTAATTAAATTGTATGATTTTAATCAACTATAATTATTGTAATTTTGCTTGAAATAGGTTTATTTATTATTAATAAAACCAAGACTATAGTCGCATAACTTTTGTCAGTATCTAAAGTCGAACTCAGTCATTTATACAAAAAAGAATTCTCATTGTGAGAAACTCGATCGATCATTGTACTTCTGCAGTGCACAGCATCCGGAATAATAAATAAGTTTTCTTAATCGGTTATCTATTGCAACTAATAATACACCTTCTATCAATTTCAAATCATTACAATCATACCTTACATACTTTTTGATTAGGAACTTCTTTTGAAATCAACCTGACAGGTAGTTCTGTGGCTATACAGCTTTACCGAATATCAGTAAAAATGTGATTGAATGATAACTTACTAACGATACCATACGTACCTGTGATGAATTTGGTACAAAAAATTAACTCAATAACATTGAATTAGTCAAATGCGATCTTGAATTTGTTTAACTAATTTAACAGGAATCTATAGTACAATCTGCAGAAAGTTGCAATATACTTATGTAATATTCTTATTGGCTGGACATTGGTTAGGGAGGACAAAATCAATCAGGATAAGTTAAGTGAGTTGACCCAATATATATATATATCGATTTTCTACTACTCAGTATATTTAAATTGTAATAATAATTAAAAAAATGGTTTCATCGGTTATTGTTAATATATTTATTCCGCATTATTATTGTTAATTTTATATGATTTCAGTAAAAAATTCTGTTGTATGAGTATGTGTATGAGTATGTTTTTTATCATAATTATTATAATATGTTTAAACAGTTGTAATAGTCCTAAAAACAACTATTATTTCAATATTTCTATATGTTAACTATATTATGCAAAATAAATCCCGTAACATCCTTTTTACACAATTGCATAGTGAATGCCTCTATTACAAAGTATATCAAACTTGTTGTTCACAAAAAACGTTTCAACAATAATTGATGTGTTTTCTTACTGAAGGACACCCGACTAAGGCCAATCAGGGGTCTTTGTAAATATCATGTGTGGTCGACCACAATACCTTGGGAAGTTTTTCCCATAGATATCAAGGCATTTATAGGGTGGGGAGCAGCATCCGTTCTGGCAAGTCTCCCCCTTGGTTGCGCAGCCTCTAACACGAAATATAAAAATCGGTTAATATATAAGAAAGATGCTCACTGTTTAAATCAATTAAAATATATTTTTAATTAAAAGTCGGTATGAATATCAACAAAAATGTTCAGTAATAGTAATAATCAGAGAATATTATAGTAGTCCCTGATAATAATATTATAATTATATCAATTTAAGTTTTTATTCAGAAGGTGGGGTCAAAATGACCAAACGGAATTTATGTATATTAATTAATGTATAGTTTTTTAATGCAATTTTAAATAATCTAATTCATCGATTTTATTAGATTTTAATCAGTCGTTTGGATAGATATACGTTAAATGCATTGAGGGAGAAAAGTGAGTAACTTTATTGTGAATTTTTTTATTTTAACCTGTTTTTGGATCATTATGACATAAGAATAGTTGTTTTTTGTAGTTTTGGAGGCCATACGAAGTTATTGTCATAAGTAAACGATAAAAATAATTTAACAAACGATCAAAAGTTAAACTAAAAGATTAAATACTTTTTAGTGTAAGGGTGGTAGTTTTGGTGGTCTACAGAAATTATTTAGCAATATTGTAGCAAACAATCTAACAATAGTGTGTCAATTTGACTATCCTCTTGGTGATTATTCATTATTGATTATTGATTATATGGTTTTACTGTTAAATATCAATAACTATCATTACGATACTAAAATTAATATTACAATATATAATAGATACAATTATTAAGCTACTGTTTTATATTTTATGGACATAATATTAGCCTAATATTGCTATCATCGAGAAATGCATGTGACAAGAAATACACACAGAATATGCTTTGGAAAAGATTACAAAAATATAATATTATGGTCAATAAAACTTTTTTATTTACGACGATAATAATAATTTTAAATAGAGTTTACGGAAATAAATTAAAATAAATGTACTGTTTAGTTTAACCTTTAATTGATTTAAAATGAACTCAATCTGAATAGAAGTTTTTAGTTAAGAGGCGACTACTGACTGGCAACTAATTGACCGACTCAGTTTCCACTTGTGAGGAGGTTTAGCAGTAACGTACTGAGATGCTCAAAGTATTTGGCAAGTTGAAAAACTGACGACAAGCGATTGACAACTACAATGAGTTAAAACGCAAATAAGCCAATCACATGGCTTAATTGTGAGGTTATATCATTACATGGAATTACAATATATGGTATAGCAGAACTTGTTAATATTTCATTTTAAAATCTGTTTAATTTTTAATTATTCCATTTTCTATCACTGTAAAAATGACATTATTTGAATTCGAACTTAACAACGAAAAAACGCAGGAATTAATTGAATCATACAGGTGTTTCCTATACGTGTGGCGCACGTGCGTCAGGTTAAACATAATCTGTATCGAAATCGCAACTGGTAGATAAGGTTCAAATTTGGATGTCAGATGCAGACCGAAAAGGTGTTGAAAATTTTATTTTAATTAGCTTCGATCAGTTTTTCTGAGAGAGTATTCTAGTTCCGAATTTTAATTCTTCATAGGTCACAGCCCGTTGCCAGAAAGCGCTGCGTGGCTGCAAGTCGTTCGCAGGTCTAATTGGATCCCTCATAATTGTCCAATGTTTTGAAATTGTCGGAGTCATAATTTCAAGTAACAGATCAAATGTAGAGCGGTTTCCATTCAAGGATAATTTATGTAGTCTGATCCGTCCTGTTCGAATGATTTCATCCAGCATTAATGGTTTTTACGTTTATTTAAAAATAATGCAATTACAAAGGCTGCATCCTTGTGTTTTAATAACACGGAAGGCATAATGTTTTAACAAAAATGAACTAGACTAGAATATTAAATCTACAATATTTGGTTAAATATTTATTTCATAACAACCCCCCCCCGAAATGGAGTCATTTTAGCGATAGTCAATTGTCTAGTTGTCAGTGTCACCGCACCAGTTGATCGTGTGTGTGGTTTGGGAGACTAGCGACTCGTGACTGGCAACTAGAGTTCATCGA
>JAUZND010007143.1:0-30858 GCA_034780555.1 Coelogynopora nodosa
TAAAAGGCTATGTATATGACTATATATATGTTTAAATATTATTAGGCTCTATTAAAAAAACATAATAAAAGTTTTTTGACTAAGGGGGCCCTAAAATTGATAATAAAAAATTATTTATGTTAAAAAATTACCGGGGCTAGCCCCTTCCGCCCACCCCTGGATCCGCCCCTGATATAAAATGCTCATACATTGTATCTAGCTTGGGGGTAAAAGCCTATTATTGCCTCTGATTTTAGGAACATGTTAAATTGCAGGGCAAGTTAAAAATTAGTAATTTAATTATTTAATAAGAAGTTCACCAAGGTACATTATAGACTGTCATATGATTGTTGATTTTAATTTAAAGTAAATTACAAAGGCATATAAATGCATGAATGACAATAATGTAAAAAATCGTTAACCAAAATAGTTTTTCTTTGTTCATTTATTATAATTTGATGAATTAGTGTGCACAGTGCAGCTCAGATTCTATTTGGATACCCATGCTAATATCTGTCACTTCAACATTTACCAAAAAATAAGAATATGTAAGTTAGGCCCTACTGCCACTACGGAAGTCATTTGCAACTCCCTTTAAGTTCTAAGAATGAGGACAGCAATGGAGAATATGACAATTATTTATATGTTTTTGAGTCATGGTTATTCTCAAAAATGTTTTGATATGTTGTAAAACAGAGCAAGGTATCTCACTAACTGTATAGACATCAGTGGCTGTATTCTCAAAGGTGGATAAGAATAGACTTGGTAGCGGGATATATTATCCCTTACCCATAGTTCATGGTGTGACCAATCCACACTTCTTATTTCTCAAACATTGGCTCACTGTCAGCTATGGATAAGGATAAGGAATCCCCCTAAAAACAAAGTTATTTCCATCAGTTTGTCTTTTTAACCAATCAGGAGAGATGTCACCATGTCAAAGATAATAATGCTATCAAATATATATTCACAGTGCATAATATTTAATGTACAGCTCTACAACATTATAAGTTTGCAGTTATTTATTTAATATTATTATTACTCTATCATAATTTAATAATAAAATGAAAACAACACCCTAAATGACAGCCAAAAAATTACAACATTATTCCATGAGTTTGAAATATGAAAGAACATATTAGATTGTGACATCTGAATGACTAATAATAATAATAAGAAATGTCAAACTTGTAAAGAAATAAAAGAAAATGTAAAGACCATTTGTATCTATCCTCGTTCTTTTGAGTAACTTAAAATATATATATTTTTAAATATTTAATCTTGTGCAAAAAGCAAGCACTCTGCTATTAAGTGTTCTTCTATGGCAACCTAGTAGTCAGTAATACTATATAATACTTAATTTTAAAATTCTTGAAAAATTAATAGATTCTTAGAACTGTAATTAAATCATCCTATTCTGTGTTTACCAGTAAAATGTTTTACTTGCTCCATCACTGCCTTTATATGTTGTGATACAAGGAAAAGAAAACAGTTTGCCAAGGTGAGCCAGCCCCAAAAGCAGGATAAGGGTTTGCTTTATCCACTTCTTACCTATGGATAGGTTATCCAGTTTCAAGAATGTGGATCACACAAGATGATGACTCAGTGAGCCATGGATAAGGTTATCCTAAGCCAAGGATAAGGGTTATATTCTTTTGAGAATATGGCCATTGTAACAATATTTGGTCTGTTCTAGAAATGGGGAGTCAAAAGCATATTATTGCCCTGCTCCTAAAATCCCGAGAGGGCAATTGCCCACTGGTTTCTATGCCTATGCTAATAGCCAAGGATATGTACTTAATAAAAAAGAATGTTTAAAATTTGTTTAATTTTATATTTCATAAAAGTATAGTTTAGTGGCATAAAATCAGAAACTGATCAAATTCGAAATTTATGGTGCACATTCAAATGGGCAAGCTATTGTCTTATAAATATACTACATACTCATGCTATGCAGGGATGAGAATATTCTGTGGATTGTCACAAAATATTTAATTTTATTACCATCTTGACAAGAGTCAAGTAATTTACAATGATATATATGCAATACAATATTAGTCCAGGATATAGGGGGTTCATTCAGATATTTCTGAGGTTATTGTCCTGACATATATATTTTCATTATTTTTTTACATATTTTAATTAATCATATACTATTATCATGTATTATATATAATATATAACATATGTTGTTATTATATATATATATTAGAGCTGAACATTTATTTTACTGTGTAGTGGGTATGTTAAATTATAGATGGTATATTTTTCAATATATTGCTCATTGAATTTGATTGGTTATAAATCAAAATTAGTCATTACTTTCTACAATATAAAAAACTAAAACATGCTTAGTATTTAGCTTGATTATTAGTATTATATTTACTTAGTAACTGAGTAATATAATGTATATAAATATATTTATTTAATTTCTCTAAGATATTTATGTATTTTAAAAACTTAAATAAATTTTTACATATCTGAAATGGAAATAGTTTATCATTTTTCAATTTAAACAATATTGTTGTAAAATAATACTAATAAGATATGTCACTGGGTAACATAAATCTATTTAATTTTTCAAAATTATTAATCATATACAGAATAAGTATTGTAAAGATGTTGATACAGGATCAACAAAGGTTAGAGTTGTGATATTATTTATGGCATTAATTAATAGAGGGGAATTATTCAATAATTAGTGCCTACAATATTATATATATAATATGTTGACTCTGTAACCCTCAATAACTAAAGATATATATACACACTGCATCAATGACAAATAACAGATTTGATCATCACTATAAAGACCAGACATCACACATTTATATATTATTGTGAAATATGTGGCTTGAAATTCAATACATTTATTTTATCAGACTGATACCATTAAACAGTGCAATCAAATAATTCCAAGACTTCTTGCCAAAACTGACAAAATCAACAGTTTTCCCTGAAAAATTTAATTTGTCCGGATTTAACACAATCCCAGTCTGTCCGACATTAGTAAGGAAATCTATGGCATGCCACCAGTGCTGTTTGAGGTCAAAGTCATAATGTATTCTATCATTTTCACATATTTCCTTTCTATCTAACTCAGACAGGACTGCATTAAATCGACGATTGTATATATCTCCTGATTAGAGGAACCATTGGGAGGCTCTAGTGTAATGCCAATGCCCAAATGGTATTCTCATTGATGTCAGGTGATAATCTGACTCCCAAGGGGACACTGGTAGCCATTTCATACATCAGTGACATTTTCCCATATGTTCTTTGGGATACATCTTTCAAAATTGAATGGAGAAATTTTTTACAGAACTTGTTCAGTGGCGACAGATCCACAGTCCTATGACTGATTATGACTGACCTACAACTAACCCATCTGATCATGTTTGCAAGTGACCAACATTTGATGGCACCATGTTATGGGTTCACAATAGGATACCCATTCAATGATTCCTAGAGCCTCATCTCTGAGGAGATCTTCATGATTTCGTTTTGTCAGCAGGTGTATGGCATGCTCTAGGTGTATATGATGGGTCAATGTAAATTTCAACTTGTGGCTCCTCCATGCATGGAAGCATGTTGTGTGGGCATGTGTTGACAGTGGAGAATGAGTACGTTTCAAGCAACCAAGTTTTTATCATCTTCTTGTTTTCATATGTACAATAAAGTGGAAGGGTCTGTGGACGAGTAGTGTCACTGTGCACTGTAGCATGAGCAGGTGATACCAGCAGAAACATCACATTCATTATTGATCTCTTGGACGATGTTTATTGACAGCTTATTGTGGGTAGTGTTGGTGTCAGCACATCCAACATTGGATAATTGACTTGTCAAGATGTTAAGATTGAGTAGAGTATCATACAAGAGGTAAACAGACTGTACAAAACTGCTAACATACACCACGGATTGACACAGTGTCATCTATTCTTTTCACGAGATGGTTTCAATCTTAGCGAAAAAAGAAATATGAGATTTATTTCAATTATTTGGGGAACTTACAACTATTAGGAATTACTTAAATTTTACTAAGTTGTTGTATTGCCTATTAAAGTTGCTTACTATCAACTGTGAAAATTATATATTTTTAATATTTTTAAACTAATTATTTCTTATGTATTTATAGGTGACAAAAATATATGAATTTGATTTTTGCATGTTATATTCAGGATTAATTTTTGAAAAAGATTAATTAATTTTTGCTAAATTGGATTAATAAAAATGTAATTTGAGTGTAGACACGGAGAGAGCAAAATTCAAGAGAAGTCTGAAATTTCAACAGTTTGTAATTTTAGTTGCATTTGTAAATTGAAGTACATGGCTTAGTCTAAAGGTATTGAATGTAATGAAATTTTACAATGTTTAATATTATTAAAATTTTCAAAATTAAAATAAGGATATATTAATATTTTCTTAAGTTTTTAAATTACTGTAAACTGTAGTCTATTCTTTTATCAATAATAGTTTTATATAATTTATTCCATTCAATTGTGTCTTGTTGTTTCATGTAAGCGATAACATCTTATTGTTCTACTTAATTCCTAATGCAGGGTTGCCAAATATTGCCAATACTAACATTTCAACTTTTGTTATAAACTCATGTTTTGTCATCTTGGTAGAAAGTTTCAATACAAAGTAATACATTTTCCCAATATGTTTGATGAATCATATTTAAGCATTAATTTGCACAAAAATCAAATGTGAAGAAGTCGTGACATAATTTCCACCACAAAATTTACTGTATTTTCTGTGTTTACTAATTGTCTTTATTTTTCTTGGCAGATATGCTCTCCAAATGCAACATTTTATAATGCCGCTACAGATGAAAATCCGAGCTGTAAGAAGTTATGTGATGCAACATTTCATCGAACCGAACACCAAGTTATTAATTGTAAAATAGCAATACAAAAGTGCCAGTGTTGCTGTAAGTGAATACAATTTTTTATAATTATTTGTTTTAATGTAAGATTTTTTTAATAAAACCACAGTAACTTTTTATAATAGCATAATTAAGAATATTGATAGCATTAATTAATATTTTTCACAGGATTTATCTACTTAAATGTTGTTAACAAATATTTTATTTATAGATATATGGTTTGAAATACTAATTCACAGGTTTTATAAGAAATAATCAAAGTTTTTTCAATTAAAAAAGCAAGTATTGTCTTAAAATTCGTTTTTTCTTCGTATTTTTAAAAAGTTATTTAAAAGAAAAGTGAAAAGACAATTTTTCTAAATACACTACAAATGCAATTAATGAGAACATATTTTTCCGTTTTATTCTGTCAGCATTAATATGCATTTTATATGTATTCATACTATTATGTGATTTATTTAATTTTAAAGTTTTGTATAATTTTTGTGCATTATTACTTCGAAATAAAATTGGAACTTATGTTATATTATAATTAGTGGTCCTTTGTGTAAAAACCGAATCTGATGCAAAATGTTAAAAATATGCTTATAACCTCTTAACAATAATTATTTACTGGTTAATTAATACTACTTAAGTTTTTGTAGTCTAATAATTTGGTTGTTATTGTTTATGCAGTAATTATATATATATATATTTATTTTCAGATTATTGGCCAATTAATAAGGTAAGATGTGGTTCAGTAACTCAGATATAATTGTATTAAATAATGTATTACCTACATAAATTAAATAAAATTGAAAATGATTAATATCAATAATTAAACTATATATTTATTATACAAATGTGAAATGCAAAAAAATTTTTTTTTAATATTGAACACTTTTGATGTATAATTTATAATAAAAATAAAATAGAATACATTATATCTTGTTTATAAATAATGTATATCCTGAGCATTGAAATGCGTGCCACATTCGGAAATTTGTTTATTGAGTATGTTAATGGCTGGTATTACTTTAATACTTTTATATTGTTTAAAATGGCAAAAATTATTTACTTATGACGTTAAAATTAAAATGTTCTGAAGTCCGTAAAGATTATTTCATAGCTATGAATAGCCATATTTTATTAGAAATTTAAAAATACATGCTAAAATAGTGTGCCATTTTCAAGAGCCAATCTGACTACATAGAATTCTATACTCAGATGATATCTTCATTTTGTACTGCTGATCGCAGAGACTGCAACTTTTGCTTTATGGTAAAATATAAAATAAGTTGCAAATTTAAGCCCATCAGATTACATAATATAGTTCCTAGATATATATGAAAAGTGTAAAATGTAAAATATAAATTTATGTATATACCAAAAAATAATAGAGACATATAAAGTATTATATATAAACAACCAAGTGTTTTTTTATTCAGACAAACTTTTGTATATTATGCTATCTATATATATGTGGAATACTAATCTTTTAACAATAAGTATAAAGTTTCCCCTTCCAAATTATTTTTGATAAAAATAAATCTTCATAAATACGAAATCATCAAAATATATTTATTTTCTAAAAATTCAATTAAATTCAAAAAAATATTGTATTGTATAAAGTATAATATATATTTTTCAATACATGTAAGTAGTATGATGAGGTCATCAAAAATGTTATTATAATTTTTTAAATAGTTATATAAAATTGAAATACGCCATATAATATATGTGTATTTTTCTAAAAACTGATTTTATTAGTATATGTTTTTTAGATCAGTCTATAACAAAAGAGGTACTTCATGTTTGTTATTTTGTTATAGTTCCTTATTTTTATGTTTTAATGGGGCTTCATACGATATTACAATTGTGTTTTAATATTTAAAAAAATGTTGAATGTATGTTTGTTGCTTTTTAAATACCTGCCAACTCTCCTGAGCCTCTCTAAAAAGTATACCCATGTTCCAATTCTAAAATTATTTTATTGCATTACCTAAATGTAGGAGATAAGCGGGATATAGAAGTCGAGTGAAAAAAATTTTAAGTCTATTTTTGATCAATATAACGTCATCAAACTATTTTTCAATAAATGCGAAACAAAATACTTAACCGTTTTATGTCTAAAAAATATATTTTCAAATAATGCAACGAAAATATATGAAATCGAATGAAGCAGATTGTAAAATGTATAAAAAACAATCAGGGAATTGATGGCACAAATTAAGATAAATTTTTAAACATAAACAGGGATGAGTACCATCTGAGTAAGAGGCGTGAATATTTAAAAATATTGTAATTCCATATCTAAAAGGTTTATGCGAAAAACGTTGAGTATTGGTTTGATCGTGTAGGAGAGCTTCTGCTTCTTAGATTCATTGACACAGGAGGACGAATATATTTTTTTAATGTTCCTAGGGGGGGATCTGACTATGATGTGGAAGTTTTAAAGTTCTGGTGGCCTCTTTCTTGGTAATACAAATCAGACAAAGGGAGTTTAGCATGTGTTGTTAAATCTTTCCAATAGATATTGACTGGTTTTGTTGAAGCATGTGTGCTACATGTGACGTGCAAGTATTCTAGGATGCTTCTGATCCTTGTTATGAACGCGCTAATGATTTTATAGCTTAGCATATCTTCAATTTAGCTTCAGTGTGATTAGGTTTAGATTAGAATCCGTATTTAGGTTATACAAAATCAACATTTTAAGAGAATATTGTACTTTATTTTTTTAAATATAGATCTTTAGAAGGATAGACATATGTTGTTAAAATTAGGTAGCCTACTTGTTTACAACGAAAAAGCAAGTGTTATTTCATCTCCGTATTATAACATAAATGTGTTTCTTTATAAGATTTATTGTTGACTGAAATCTTTTGACAATATTTCACAATATGCTTATTTAATTTTAGGTAGAAACAATTACTTCACCAGCAACTCCAATATCAACATTAACTTCATCACCAACCTCGACAGCACTACTTCTCTATGAAATCGCTAATGTAACACTTGATGGAAATGAAGTCACCTATTTGTCTACCACATTGATAGCTATAATTACAGTTGCAGTTGTTACAGGCATAGTCTTATTATTTTTCATTTTGGCATGGATATATGGAGTCTTCAAATGTGTCAAAAGAGGTTAGAGCATGCCAAATATATTTTTTTAAATAGTGTATGCGCTCAAAAAGAATATCTGACTTTCGCTCTAGTTAAATATTATACTACACAATTACAATCATATGGATTGTGGAATTTTTGTCGTCCGGTATTCCCTCTAATATATTTTAAATATAACCCAACCTAAGGCTTAGTATCAAGTTTATTTATAATTAAATAACTATCATTTAATAGATTAAATGTATACCTAACTAAAGGGTTCTGCAAAAATGATACATTTTGAAATCTATGTATTTCATGACAGCGTAATGCAGAATATATATTTTAATATTTCAATTTCCAAAATGGAATTCAACATGATAGCAAAATAAGTTTTATGTTTCAAATGTACTTTACCTTTTTCTTTATAAAGTTAACATCTTTTGGGAAAATGTTCAATAGTAATAGCGAAATATTTACAAAGGAATATTTTCAATTTTGTGTTTAATTTTCTGGATGGTATATCTTGTCATGGCGATGCGAAAAACATGGAATCACATTCTCTTTAAATACTTTGCAGAACCTTCTTGGTTCATTATTTCAAAGCATACACCAAAACTTATCACACCTCAAATAGAAACTATACATCACATTTTCACAAAATGGATGTAAATCTGCTTTTGTATTTCAGTTATTTATTGAACTTGTCTGATTCATAAATTAACATTTCACAATTTTTTTTAGCTGAAACAACTTTAGCTACTTCACTAATTACAACTTAAATGTACATTATTACTAAGTTATATATCACAATAGTAGGTCATTATATATACAAAATAACAATATAAACATTTCCGACCAATTCACACATTGACTTCATTTTACATATTATTATCTTCTGTTGAAATATACGTAATAGGCTACATATGTGTGGTATCCTTTTATAAATAATTATACTATTTATCACATATAGAACATCAGTCTTGCAAACATTTAATATCGTTTAACATTATACATATCTAATCCACTCTAACTTTATTTTTAATAGTATTTTCAAACAATATTTATCACATAAAATTATTATTTGTCAATTCTCAAATCTTTATTCAAATTTCTTCCCAACCTTACACCAGTAGAGCTTTCATTTCACCTTTGTTAGTGAACTCTACCCTTAAAACATTCACTTAAGTTGAATAATCATATTTTGTATTCTGCCATGATGCGTAGACTTTGGTAACCTCTTTATTCTTTTTATATATCTTAAAATTTATTTCGTTATGACCACTCTTTTTGTATTTAATATCTCGAATGCCCACTTGAACTTATCAAAATGTTAAAATTTATTCAATCGTATTTAATTACTTTTTAGTCTATCATATATAATTCTATAAACATTTTCAACATTTCTGTATTTAAATTTTGTGTATTTTAAATACATTACCATACAGCGATAACATTAACGAAACAATTAACGAAACAATAACAAATCCATTATTCTATTTATTTTATCGGCGAAAAATCTCTAAAACAGCTTTCAAACTATATAACACATACAACAATAATAAGTATGTTTAAGAACTGAATAATAAATAGTTGAGAATCTAATATTTTCGTGAAAAATATTCTTTGCTCTACTTAATAACAAAAACATTCCAAAAATATTCTTTGCTCTACTTAATAACAAAATCACTCCAAAATGTAAATTTTCTATATGTGCATATTTTACTTATACTCTTTAACCTATAAATATGATTTAAGTATTTAATAATAGAATGTCCTTGTCGAGATCCTTTTAATATACAATTACATTAATTTGGTCAATCATCCTCAGTAGTGAACTTTGTTTTCAAGCATTTCTCTTTCAATTATCGATAAGTTATAATTATTGTTATTTTAACCCCGTCAGATGCTAATAGACCCAGTTCTCGTGAAGAATTAAATGTGGTAGCCGAATATTCCGCTACTACCTCAAATGCGACGGTTTACTCTAACGAAAAAAAACCATTCCTGCAAGAAGGGTCTACTACAACCTTAGCCAATGACTCAACTTTGCAAGGTGAGTCGGGAACCTCAAAGCCGACAGCTGCTGAGCCGATTGAACCACACAATGGCGAGTTTTCCACGAGTGCGGGTGATTGCATTATCCAGATGGAGGCACCTTTGCTAGCGGGTGATGAATTCAATACTCCAGTGTCTGGTGATTCTTACCCTGTGGAGGAAACTGGTGGGAATGGGGGGGGAGGAACAGCCTCGTTTTAGAAAAACAAGAGGAATAAATAAAAGCAACTAAAAAATGGAAAGAATTTGTCACCATTCTTTGAAACAGAAGAATAACCATGTATGGTTATTTTCCTCCTGTTTTTGTTTAAATAAAGACTACTAAAGAATGGAAAGAATTTGGGTATACCCAAATTCTTTCCATTCTTTAGTAGTCTTTATTTATTCCTCTTTGGTGAAAGGGAGTCTCACATTGAACGGCCTGTGTTATATCATTTACTACTGTTAAGCTCTTTCAAATCCATATATGTTCCTCGAATGACGTCAGCTGATAATGCCCTTAGACATTTTCAACATTTGGCTTTATATACGTTATGTTTATATTATTTTGTATTGCTCATGACATTGCTGATATGAAAATACTTTTCTCCAAACTTTTGTTTTACTTCTTTTATAAATCTTTTTTATATGGTGATCTGTAAAACCTATTTTGATAGTTTGATATATTGGCTCTTAAAACGTAATAATGTGACAAGATTAAATTAAATGACCCTAGTGGAAAAGACCAATTGTAAGTGAAGTAATATATCAAAGTTAAGTAAGCATTTTTAATGTCCACACGTAATTTTGTTTAAATGTCTTGAATTAAAAAAATTGAATTGTGGAATCTGATCTTGAAAGAAAGCTGAAAATCATTTATACTATTATTTTACTTAAATATCTTAAACCTTCGTATGTCAACGTTAATTAAATAAACCTCAGTATTGTTATTTATGTGCGATTAATAGTTTTGGCAGTAAGACTTAATTCGATATATCGCTAAAATATAGATTTAAATTGTGTCCAGTATAGAAGTAAATAGTAATGATTCTTAAGTTTATGGATGGGCTACTGAGCTCCTGGTACAAGTTACTCTCCTATTTACTATAATACACATTCCAAAGAAGTGTATTTGTTGTGCAACACTTCACTAATAGATGTGCAATAAGACTAATCGCGAACATTTTATTAATATATTTTTCCGAAACTATTTTTTGGTTAGTACCATGAGTGCCCAGTAGTGTTTTTTGTTTACCATTTTAGAACTATCAGTGACGTTTTAGTAATCAAATATTTAGAAACATTGAAATTGAACCGTTTTAAAAGAATTTCCGAAAAGCATAAATACTTTAAAAAACTTAATATTAATTTGTTGCAGATCGCTTAATTAGGTACTGAAAATACAACCAATTCCCATTGTAATTGATTGGTTTAGAGTTTGCTTGAAACAAACATTGTTTGAATATGTATACGTTTTCATTAGTCAACTGTATATAATTAAAATATGGTATGTGGCTAAACGTAATGCAATCTTTTCTAAGCCAAAATGTCATGTATCCAGATAATTATAAATAAATCTATTATTTTATTTAGCCCAAATTTGTTATCAACACCATAATCGTCATTTAACGTTATAAGCCATTAAAAATATTTTTAAAAAACAAATAAAATATTTGCATCAAACCTAATTATACTTAAATTAATAATTGAAGATAAATTTGTATTGAAGTTAGCACAATAGGCGATAAAACCTTTAGTTTCTTTAATGTTACACAAGGACCTCGCGGGATTTTTCTAAGATTCTTGAAGAATTAAAAACTTGTGCTTTTCTGCAAAAATCTCCTTAACATTCCTAATATATACTAATACACTATGTGTAACAAAAATTCATCGTGCTTTCCCTCAAGATTCTCGCAAGTGTTAACCCCCTTAGTTTACACCCTTAGTTCCAACAAATAGATTTGGCTGAACATGTATTATGTTTCATGGTATGATATTTAAGGTGTGCAGCAAAAATTTAGGTCTATTGGATAACATTGAGTCACGTGATGTGTATCCTAAATTGAAATATATTAGATGTAAAATATTAGGGTATGGATATATATATAACAAAAATACTAGAAATATATGTACTTTGATATAATCAAAATTGATTAATGTTTCTTATATGTTTGTGTTTCCTAACAGATTATTTTAAGATGTTTCTAAGAAATTTTTGTTTGGGATCATGAACCCTTACAATTTCAACCAATTCAGCGAATTCTTCTGGAGTCAAGGATAAAATATGTTTTAAAAACATGTAAATTAGCATGATGACATCATAAAAAATATAAGTTTTAATATAGTCATATACATAGTAGCAACTATTCAAAATATAATTATCTAGATTCATATTGATTGGTTAATTTTTAATCGACTATCCACCATGTTTCAATTTATCGATCGATCAAGTGCCTTCTATATATTTTATAAATTCAATTAAATTAGTCATAGCCTAAAGTAATTTATGTTTGCAAACTTTGAAAACTGGGATAAAATTACTCAGATAATAATTACATTTAAAGGGTTTGTATTTGGGACGCTTGTCCATATATATCAGATTTTCAGGTTTGTATTCGGTTAACTCCAAATAATATTTACATTTAGAGGGTCTGTATTTAGAACGTATGCAGGTCTATAATATCGATCCGCTTAACACCCGCAGAGGTCTGTATTTAAAGTATATCATCTGATATATATAATATATATATGCATTAAATATTTATATATCCATTAAATATTTATATATCCAATAAATATTTATATATCCATTAAATATTTATATATCCATTAAATATTTATATATCCTTTAAATATTTATAAATACATTAAATATATCAAAATTTTGCAGTGTGTTTTCAAGAAAAGTTGCTAATGTATTACTAAGCTGCAGCAATTGATCAAAGAAATAAAGTGATAATTAACGTATAAGCCCTTCATTCAAGTGCCGTATTTGACACGGAAGACAGAATTGTTGGTATAGGCGGAAATGCGGGAAAACTGCTGAAATCATACTTCAGTAATAAACAAATTCTGTATTTAGTATCGCTATCATTTGGACTGTATACGTCTGTATTACACCGTGAGAATTCATAATAATCAGTGAAAATAGAGACCTAGCAATTGTACAATTTGCAGACGACAAAACCATCATATCATGAGGAAAATCTTATGCTGAACCGGTTAATATGATGAATGATGTTTTACAACGATTTGAAAAATACACTTATCGTACAAGCTTTCTGCCAAACCGACTAAAAAGAAACTTCTATATATACTGTGTGGAACAAACCAAGCAAGACAAGTAGCAGTCCCAGTAGAGAAATATTATCACATCCCCAATCCACCAATGTACTTGGTGTCACAAATGACTCCAGTCTAACGTGGACAACTGGGAAAAGGCTACAAGCAAAGCTCTCGTTGCCCTGAAACAAATTAAAAGAGTTGCAAATCTGTTGCCGAGGCAACATATTGACATGTTGACAATGGCCCAAACTCTCTCCCAATTAACATATTGTCAAACGGTCTTGAAATGGATGTCCTTGGAGGCAACTCACGGAAAAGCAAGGGGAAAACTAGTAGGTCGTCATTTAGAAGTATCCGTTACAAAATACATTTGGTGAAGAACATACAAGCTGCGAATACCGCCATTGATACAAGATCTGGTCAAGCAGGAAAATTCAGAGAATATAAATCCAGACTGAAAATCAGATCCACAACATTCCGATTTTGGGAATGAATAAGCTTCAGAATTTTTTTATAAACATTATAATTCACGTATATAAATGATGTAACTATACGTTTCTATGCATTATTATATTACCAGCTAGTTTTTTTCACATTGTACAATAAACAACAATACAAATTATCCTCAATATCAAATTTTATATTATTTTTCTTTTTCCCCTTTATTTTCTGTTAATCAAGATATAATCGAAACGTACAGGTAAAACATGTCCTAAAAGGCTAATTAAAAATGAATGAATTATTTACATGTATAATTGGTTTTATCTAACCACTTTTTTCATTATTTTGTATGTAAATTCTTCTGTTCTGAACTTATTCATTTATATATATTAAATATGTGTATTTTTATTTATTAAATAAGATTGCGATCGACAAACAGAATATGTATATTATATATATTTCGTCTTTTAATTGTTAACCCCTTGAAATAAAGTAAGAAATGCAAGAAGACTTTAAATTGTTATAAAAATATATTGAAAATACAAGCATAAACTACATAATTTATAAAATAACCTTTTATTGGCACAGCAGTATTGATAAATATAATACTGTATATTCATTATATCGTTCTAAAACGCTACATATCAAACTGATTCTATATACGTTTGTAGTTTATCTATCGGTTAGCATAAATATTTAGTAACAAGCTGCATTATCTACATATATAGAGCAGAACCGAAATTTATGTTAGTCGCTGAGGACGTGGCAAATACTTTCGTGTTTATATTGAATTGACTAAACGGATAAAAAACTAAATGTTAAAATAATGTTATTTTCGCACAAATCTTTAAAATAAAAACATTTCTTGCGAAAAAAGCAAACCGAACATAAAACAATGTTACCATTTAAAGCATGAATGCAACAATTGTGGTGCAACAAATCATATAAAAAGTTATCAAATAAATCGGTTTCTTATAATAGAAAAATGGATAGTATGAGTATTCATTAAATGAGATTTCTAAAATACATTATATAGAAATATAAAATATCACAAAGGTAAAATAGAAAAAGGACATATTTCATGTAAAATGTTAAGAAATATAAGCACCGAATGCACTATTTATTGTAAAAACAAATAATAAAAAATATCTCTTTATTAATTGTTTAAAAATTTTTAATTAATATAATAATTAACATAAGTAGATGTTTGAAGTGTCATAAGAAGTGTCTTTAATCCATTTTAATTTTGTTGCATTACTATAAAAGTAAATTAGAAGAATAAAAATATAATGTCACAAGTTAATCGATATATTCATAATTATTCGATTCTTATTTTCATAAAAATACCTTAATATCCTCAGGTAATTACTAATATCATCTCATTGTACTACTATCACTATTATAAAAGTTAGAAGGATATTTCTGAACCCATCTGCTTTAAATGTGTTATATATATATACAATATATATTTCATAATGAACAACGCAACATACCAACATAAAAACATGTTGATGTTGCTATGCTGCGTTATTTCAAACTTAAACCATTTTGGCCATATTCTACCACAAACCTTGTTTACATCTTACGAAACCAAATTTAGGCCTATATATGTATGGCATCAATCGACGAATTTTGGAAGACTATTTATCAAAAAGAGGGGTCAAATTAATTACCCACCATAATTTAGCCTATGTATTTAAACATACATGATGGTGTATCTATTCAAGAGTATTCTAAAAAATAATTTGTGCTTAAATATTACGCACAGGTTAGCCGTTAAACGGTGCAAAAACGCCTTTAGCTTATTTTGAGCATCATATATTGCATGATCATTAATCGCCAAAACATAATTTAGCTTAAAGTATCAAGGATGCAAGTGATCAATTTAAATTTCAACATAAAGACTAAAATAATTTGTTAATACAAATACGATTAAAATAATGTTCAAAAAGGCCATTATTAACGATCAAACACTACTGTTGGGTCAATTGAACCCCTATAACCTTTGGTTTGCTGCTTTCTAGTGTAAATTAAACATTATGTCGTGTTATAAATCAATAGAATTATAAGAATTGAGTCCAAGAAATTTGATTGAATCATAAAATTAAGCTTTTATACACAAAGTAATTATTGTAATCATGCAGTTTGTAGTGATCGACACACGCTATTAGTTGCCATGTATAATTCGGATGAGAAATGGCGACAACTGAACGTCTGTCTTCTCCTTAATAACGGTCTCCAAACTTTGCGAGAATTCTTCCTCGTATGCTCGTTTTATGTCCCGTAAGTTTCTCTGAAATGGTCAAGAGCGTATAAGTATTATAGTAAATACAGTATATATATATATATATCTCTAAATTTAAGAAATAGTCACAATACTATATCAATTACATCATATTATGTAATTATTTAAAAGATTTTTTTTTTAATTCTAGTTTACTCTATACTCTACACTTTAGTTCTTCGAATACATTTTATAAACCTCACATATGAACAAACTTACCAGCTGGTTCAACATTTTCGTTTACGTTTGAAAATTTCGTTTATATTTATATTTTGATATTTTGTTACACAATATTTGGGGACACTTTCTCGGGAGACAATGTTGTGGTTAGTAAGACTGAGTTCTAAATAATGATTAATATTTACTAAAATGTCCAAATTTACTAAACAATAATTAAACTGTGTAAGGCCGGTTTATAGTATAAAAGATTAAAAACATGTTCAATTGAACATTTAAGACTCAGCTGAACTTCATGAGGTGTATTAAAAAAAAAATCATATTAATTATAACATCGATTGATCTTCTTCAAGTTAATCAGTCAGATCGATGTAAAAGCGTTGATACAATTATACAAAGTACAATTAATAAGTGAAAATATTTTTTAACAGTTAAATATTTTTTTATTTTTGAAATTTAAAAATAAATAAATTTAAACATTAATTAATTTATCAGGCATAATTTAAATCAACAAATATAAATTCGAATTATTCATTAATAATTATTCTAAAAAACTACTAATTTTATTACTTTAAAAATAGGTTAAAAAATATATTATTTTTTATTGAAGTAAAATATAGAACTTATATTCCACATTTATTTGAACAAGACATTGGAAAAGATTAATTTAAAACTCACAACAGTCCCCCTAATTTTATAAAAGGATACAAAGCAGGAATTATAATTTTATGTGAAATAATTTGACAAACTTAACTGATTTAATAAACTAGGATTCTAAATTAATATTCAAATAGATTCACATAACCGAACTTAACTAATTTGCTAAACTAAATGTATTTATATATGTGCAGACTGTAAACAGTAAAGCAGACTTTAGAATACAATCCTAACACCAAGCCAAATTTTAATTAATGAAATTGTTGAAAATATTTCAAACTTGAAAGATTTGCAAACTGTTCTTGAAATATATTTTTATGTTTATCCAAATATATAGATCAAAAGATAATCAATGACTCTTGGTATTTCGGACATCAATAATGAGTGATTTCCGATGTCTAATGTGCGTAATTGCAAGAGCTAAAATAATTTATTCATGCTTTGTCTTCTATGTCAGCTTTTCGTTGTTGAATAACCAAAAATATAGTTATAAATTAGGTTTGAAAACACTTCTAAATTCAAGCAAACACTATATAAACGTGCTATTAGTGCTAAACGTGCTAAACGTGCTATTAGCGTACTTTGTAAAAGTCCTATTTTACTTAAGCCACAGCTCTGTAGTTAAGCTATGGCTGGGGGTTAACTAAACTTTAACTGTGAAAACACTGAGCTATACCACAGTTAACCTCAATTGAATTTAACTTTATCAACAAGATAATTTATGTAACATTATTGGTGTCTTAAATGATGTATTAAAGATTTAAGTTCAGTATTTATTCAGTTATATAAATTAATTTTATGAAAATAAAGAATTGTGGTTCTATAAACGTTAGTTGCTTAAATGTCACTATTATCAGTGATTAAATACACTCAGAAATACAAGAGATCTGAGATGTAGGCCTACAGGAATTATTTAGAAATAAATTGACAATAAATATACTTCGGCTCAGAAACCATCATCTATAGTTACCCTTCAAACAGACAAGATGTGAATAAATGAATTAGAATCAATAGCTGCACAATACTCAACTCTCAATCAGCAAAAGAAATTTTCATATAAATTTATTAGCTTCCTTCTAAAAACAAAATATGCGGACTGACTTCTTTAATATGTTCAAAACGGAAATTAAAGATTTTTCTCACGTCAGAACTAAAAACAAAAGCCAAATTAAATTATTTGGTTACCAGTCTTATCTGCTCATAAGATAAACATTTTTACTAGGCCCTAATCAAACAAAGCTATTGAAACAATGGTCAAAAGATTTTTGAAAATGGAGGAGTTATTAATCATTATGGTACAATCTAATAAGGTGACATGACATTACTAAAAACCCATTCTGATAGACAAACAACAGAAACTCTATTGATATTAAAAAATAAATAAAGTTTAATTTTCAATTTCAATTTACTTTGGAACTCGTGGTAGAGAATGGATAATCATTTGATTTCGATTGAAAAGAATAATAGGGTAGAAATACAACCCTCAGAAGAACTGCCAACCATCGATAAAAAAGCACAAAAAACGATTAAGCAGTCGCGAATGTATTTTAACAGTTCACAAAGATACCCCAGTACAAGCATTTAAATTAATGCTTTAAAAGATTCCTTCTTGAATGTCAAAATATATTTTTTGCAAAACAAACAACAAATGGCAAACATTAGACTACTGGTACATTGAAAATATGTTTTTCAGAGAACACACACTTGAAAATTACAATTTAAAATATTTCTATTAATGCAATGGCCACCCAGTGAAAGATATTCAATGCGTGACGGGTGACCAAATTTCAGGATCAATGAAATGATATGTCAAACGTGTGTATTACGGAAACAATAAACAATACTCAAAGTGGTACTCAGTAAAAGTTTTTCAGGTGAAATCTCTACTTCAAAGGTAAATGTTCAAATTTATAACTAAAAAATGTATATGAGTTGATGGAAAAAATGAAGTTAGTGTTACGTTTCAGTTATATAATATTTCTTTTACTGATACCATTTAATCGTTATTTAATTATACATATATTTAATTGTCGTTGTTAATGTGTAAATTTAAACATTTTTTGTTTAGTTATATATAAATCTTAACAAAAAGAACAATATTTTAAAAATATTAACTGTTTGCTAACATTAATATTATTGATATTTTATTTCATATATATATATATATATAAATAATGTATAACATATATTTCAAAATATTTATAATATTTTATGATATTATTTAATAGTGTGAAGCAATGCATTTATAGATTTAATATATTACAAAAATATATATTTAAATAATCCTATACTCATGATATAAAAATTTGTAAGTTACATTTGTGATTTTATAGTTATAATAAGCGAACTGTAAACTATTTTTGTGGTTTTTGCGGTTGATTTATTTTAGCACGTGATATGAGATTTTGGGAAAACCACAATATACGCTTCACATATATTTTTTCTATATTTAGTAATACTGTCACTATTAATAGAATGTATTCCAGTTAGAATGAACTGCCGTTTACAGTTCTATCATTCACTATCTGTTTTGGTGGTAACCTGTAGTTACGGGTGGTTACCGGTGATTACAGCTGGCAGTTATCTATCCACGTCCACAACTCTTACATATTTAATTGTTCTTCAGTTAATAGCAAAGCAAATGCTTTCTTGATTGATTATTATGACATATTTTGCTTGATTTAATGTAGATTTTGTAAATCAATATAATTTTGCGTCCATGAATAATTGATTAGAGTGATTACCGCTTATGTTTAAAAAAAGTGGACCATCGCATTTATTGGAAAACACAAAATTAATAAATTTCATTATAATTATTCTAAAATGTTTTTATAACACAAATTGGAAATAATATATAAAAATTATTTACACTACCAGAGACAATCTAAAATTTAATAAATGATTCTATTAACTAAAAGTAAGTTCAATCATTCTTTATTTATGTATCTATATATTATATACTTATAATACTTAATACAGTTATCTATTTAAATATATTAAAAATGATGAATGATTCAATGAAATGAATAGAAGAAGAAGTTGAAAGAATTCAAGAAGATTTTCACCTTTAAATCAGTTCTACGCGAGGTTATAAATGAATTTTGACACAGTTTTGATAATAGAACAGTTGATGATGTTGACTTAGATAAACTTGATGATCAAATAGTTCAATAGTAATTAACAACTATATTGATATAAATTTACTGTTACGAATATATACAATGCAGTATGTCAGTGTAATCTTTTTATATAATGCTATTTTATTTACCTTAACATTATGTTTCACTATATAATAAAACAATAAGTATTTGTAAGAATAAAAATAAAATAACGCACTTCGAATAATAGAATTATAATAACAATTTGTATCAAATGAAGTCTCTATATATATATATACACAAAAGATTTCTTTAAATTAAAAAAATGGTCTTAGATTATACGAACACTATACAATTCTATCAAATAATGACAATAATGGAATATACAAGTTCAAAATTATGTAGCCTACGCAGAAATTATGGAATTTATTGTAACTACATCGCAATAAGTCAATGAATCAATGAATGAACAAGAGCGTTATTCATTGCAATAGCTGGAAATAATATAATTTTTAACTACATAATTTCACTTCTATTTAGTGGAACGAATGTTGATATGATGTAGTAAGTTGTCGAGTCCAAAAGAGAGCGCATGATTACACTCGTCCATTAGCAAAAGCTTAATCACAAAGCGATTATCTCAGTTTGCTTGCTGCTTTGGATTTATTTGCAGTTTTCTTTATATTCATTTACTGATAGTGCAATGATTTTTTAAAAATCGAAACATTATTAAAGAAGACATATAAAAAAGTTTTTATTTGCACTTTTTTGGCTCTGGACAAATTTTGGAAATTGAATTTTAAAATATTCTCAATTAAAAATATAAACAATTTAAATAATACTCAATTAGATCTGCCACGGTCATTGACCTATTTCAATATAAAACAATTATGTAAATCGAAACATTACTAAAGATAAAAGCAAAACACTTCATTTTTCGCCTATTTTTACGGCCCTGGACTATGAATTAAGTTGAATTTTGAAAGTCTGACTTTATTATTCAATTTTATGATTCTGGAAACCCTTTTTTTAAATATGATAATATATTTTTAGAAATTTCAAATACATTTTTTAAATGTAGTTTTCACATTAAATTTGCAAGTAGATGTGTAAACGCGCGAATACGACCGTTACTGGTAAGAGTTAGAAGCATCAACACCTTATCTCCGATCACTTCCTAAATAGTGAAATAGAACTCAGCGTCTTTGATTTACACAGAAACTACTTTAACCTGGTTGAAATCAGTACACCGAGTGACAGCAATCAAACAACAAAAAATCGGGAGGGAGGGCAAGCATGGTAAATGGGGGTTAGTGGGGGTAGGGAGAATATAAGAAGGTTCAAAAGTTCATGACTTAATGAATTGCTGCAGAATCCACCCTTTCTATACTACATATTTGACAAACGACAAATGGGTATATAATGCCAAACGAACACATTATAGGTCGTTAACTATTTTCTAATACAGAAACTAGATAGTAGGGGAATAAATTCAAGGAAAGGTTCGAACCTGTTACGAGACAGCAACCTTAGCTTTCGTGAACCAGCGTCTTAACTACCTGGCCATTCCTTGCCAATTATTTTTTCAAAGAAATTAAGTTTTTGATTGAACTATATAACGTATGACTCTGGTTTTTTCCCTCAGTGGCTAAAATACTTTTATAACATATATAATTTCAAATATTTTTACATACCAGAAAAAATAGTGTTATTATTGATCTATTTTACACCTTCCTGGGTTTACACACTTGCCGATAATAAAATTATTTATTAAAATATACAGCAATTTAAACTAATACCTACTCAAATATCATATATACTACTAATAGCTTATTTATATAAGTAGTATTATTATACCAATATATTAACAAATATAGATATTGTGATATATGATATATATATATATATGATATCTTAGTATTGTCTGCTGTGTTCGGCATGTAAGCACACGACCAGCTTCTTTTATTCACAACTCTTGTTTCCTAGAATTATATTATAGATACAAACGATCTAAGATCCTCGAAAGTAGTGTGCTAGAACATTATAGGGAGTGTGTTGGAATTATTGGTTTCTAAGTTAAATATAAAGTATGCCTTTATATTTACACTGATTATTTATCATTTTTCCAGATTATTTTGTAACTTTAAAAGATATAACATCAGATATACTACCGTCAGCTTTCTATTGATACAAAAGTTGACAACAGAGATCGAAGTATATGGTGACAGCACACGGTTTCAAAATCGAAGAAGACGGAAATTTGTTAACAGAGGTTTCGTCCACAAATTAAAACTATTGGACGAACAATGTATTGATTATATTAATTACTAACTAGATTTATGTATATTTATTATGACCGGTAAAAAAAAGAAATCGTCATACCCATTTTAATATATTTAACCAAATTTACAAACGTTCAACATTTAATTTTTAATATTTAAATGTAGTTGACTATATGAAAACCATATGTGCTAAAACTTATCCATTTGCAAAAAGAGAGAAAGAAAATCAAAGATTTGGAGATCGTGATATCTAAAATACTCTTATTCAAATGGGAACTATTGCTCAATTTTTGTGACTATTATGACTACTTCAGCTCAACTTACCTCGGATGTCCAGACCAGAAATTGGACGAGTGTTTCTGGCGCACCACGAATCAGAGTTTGGTTCAGCTGTTGGGAGAAATAACCGGCTTCGTCAGCCAAACATGCGACTGAAAGGAGTAGGAGGTTACGTCGACGGGTTAAATTAAAGATTACAGACTCTGTCTAGTTGAGAATTTATTTTAGGTAACATTGTATTAGACATTATCTTATATAAATAAAAATATAATCATTCTTTGAAACACCCATACCAAACATTATTTAAAAAATAGTTAGCACAGAAAAGGAATACGGGGAACATATTTAAGAAGTCAGTGGAGGGAAAGACTGAGCTGTTATAGTGGAAGATTAGCTAAACGTGTTCGATTTTTATCTTATATAAAAAGTTTGACAATCATTTTCTGTTAGATGATTAGTTCAGGAAATAGTTTTGTCATAGAGAGGATCGGGAGAAGTCTCTTTATCTGGACCAGTGAGGCAAACTGGTTAGGAACCAACGAGAAGTAGCACTGATCCCAAGACGAAGATATTATTGAATAAAATAAAAATTAGTGTACTTTAGTCGACAATAATTATAGAAAATATATAGTATCATTGATATTGATCTTATGTCTTACTATGACCTGGAAATATAAAATAGAGCAAATATTTTTAATGACCCTTACTTTACATGCTTATTAAACTTTATATGGGATATCTATTTAATTTTCTTATTGAATTTTTAGTAAACACAGTTTTTCAACTTGTTTGTTCTAATGAAACATTTCACTGCCCAAATTTGTAATATATATGTTACCAACGGAGCACGAATTTGGACTGTTTGCAAACCGGCCAGATGAAATAGGAATACAATTATTATTGGACGGATAAAGAATTCCCTTACTGTTTGATTAAAAGATGTACTGGAAGCAATATATATGATAACTCAATGAAAATATACAAATAACATTAAAAAAATATATAAGCATAACAATCTTTATGCAATGTTTAACAAAACTAGATATAGCTAACATACATAAATAATTAAATAGATCTAATTGATTTTTAAACATAATATTTCACATAACTATCCCTATACAATATATATTTCCCGATATTTATTCCTTGTAACTTATTTTTATAAAATTAATAATTATATATAATTATTATTACCAAATTTAATAAGAGTCATATGTTCCTGTCGCACTTATTCGTTATCCGTCCAGACGGATTAAGGATTGAAAACTAATGAATTATAGAGTGCAAACTATTACCTATATACTAACGTTTATTTTTAATATTATTATGTCAGATAAACATAATTAAAATATTGCAAAATCTTTTAATCTCGTATATAGATTTGTTAAACTGACATTTTATCATTAATATGTATTATCTTTACTTTTGTAACCAAATATGTACTAGATATTCACTCTCTTCTTAATTCTTTTCCCTGCTTAGTGCAAAAATGCCTCATCAGACATGCTATAACTATAATTGGCAAAATTAAATTTGCGAACTTTTATTATAAACACGGTGTAATATCTAATATTTATCACTAAAGCGCAATGCAGCAGGATGGATGAATTTAATTTATTATATATTACAGTCATCATTTTCTATTAGCTACATCATATCATATCATTACTTAAAAATGTAAACAACACACACTTTTTACGAGCTAATGAAAAATAAAATAAATAATAAAAATGTTCATATTGATATTGATATGAATCCTGCAAAAAAAATCAAGAGACCAGTCAATTATTTTATAAGTTATATATCCCTATTTTACGAATTAATAAAAATTTCATTTATTTGAAAATTAATTAAATTGAATAAAAAACCTTGAAAAATTTAGCTACATCTTCTAACAGCAAATTAATTATTGTATATTTTTTAAATTCGGATTAAGTGGCTCTATTTCAATTAGTAGGGGGATAAAGATGAATTCGTTTACCATTTATTAAATTAATTGCACTAAAAGAATTAAACGGGTTTGCTTTATCACGAAAAACTCGTTCTCTTCTAAGTGTGCACTGCATTAAATATATCCGTCAATTCGATAGTATCCGAATAGGTGAAGAAATAATGAAATGACCGACTGACATCACCCTCGAATGCTAGTAAACCAATGCATTCAATCAATAAATTGCAATGGACTGAATCTATTGATTTTTCTCGAGTTACGCTTAGGCATAAATATTTTTGTAAAATACTTTATGAAATAGACATAGGACTAAATTTATCGATTTTCATTGAGTTCATTTAAGAAATCGACCATAAAAGCTCCTGCTAAACTCATATGCAAAGAGATGATTGCGTAATGGAATTACGGAAATGAATATTTAATGATTGCATAATATAACTGAACAGTATTCTTCAATAATAATTAATCGGTGTCTCTTATACCTTCCGTGCACAATGTATAAATTTATAATATTATTTAACGCCACTGAGTATGCATACATTTTAATATCAAGTTATCAAGAATCCTTATTTGTGTTAAGTGAATTATTTGTTTGTGATATTAATTTTGCGTATTATTATTCCAGTTGTAATTTATATAAAGCCAATGGAAAGCGTGGAACCTTGTTTATTTTTCAACCGAAGTAAGAACAAATTTTAACAATTTATTTATATTTATTATTGTTATACTGTTATAGATAATTTGTTTATTATAGTTACTATATTGTTTAACTATTGTAGTTAAACATCTTTTCATTAATAAGAGTTACCAATGTTTATAGAATGAATATATAGGTAATTATATCAAATACTAGCAGTACTATTTAGTATTTGGGACGGTACTATTTACTAAAAACCCGCAATGTTTATCCATGTTGGATACCTGTGTCATGTCTATGTTGGCAAAAGCTTCATTTTAAATTCGTTTCAATTGGTAAAGTGTATTGTTTTTGGCAAAAGTTTTGGTTGACTCGACGGATTTTTTAACAACAATCCTACAATCTAATCCTGCATCTCGTAACGCTTGCCACTTTTATTGTAGCTAAAATGCTCATCAGTGACACCTATCAAATGCCAGCGTCTAGGAGGCCATGAGGATGGGATACAGGGTGACTTGTTGGACATTTACATTTTAACAATATATTGATATGTTCAAATCAAATTTTATATGTATATTTGAATTAATTATAGCTTTTCATAATTGTATTTTGTTGTAAATTTTATGTCTCGATAAAGGGAAAATATATTCCTGAAACGTCGAACAATTTAAAACTTAATTTCTCTTTTTAATTATTCGCATCCACACGTTTATTTCGTTTAACCTAGTATAACAATATACTACGAATTTATGGGTATTGACGTAATTAATTCGAGATCTAATTGGATCATTTTATTCAACCAAGTATAACTATGTTCCTTTGTTAAAATCAAAAATTGATATATTATAAAAATCAAGATTGTTGTGATCCTAGTCGTTTTATAGAACTAAAACAAGACCTACATATATTTACTAGAAAAACAATAAAGTATAAGTATTGTGAAAAAATAAGAATAAAAAGTCATCAAATTTATTATTGATAACAAATAACAAACTAACGATATCCAAATCTCTTCCACTATTCCTTGGTTAACCGAATTTAATCTTAACAAAATAAAACAGATCATGATATCATTTTTAATTATTAATGGCTAACTGACTATAATATCCTATAATATCTGGTTTAGATAAAACTTGTTTTAGTGCTATAGGTTTTTCCTATAATCCTTATGAAGCAATTCAATATCGTTGTATCAATAATAATCATTGGTTTCTAGCTCCATTGGAGATTGTATTAAAAATGATGGCAGTCTTCCACCTAAAAGACTTTGTAAAACAAGTAAACGATCTTTATTCACCTGATGATGCATCTGTAGCTATGAAAGAGTTAAAGTACACAAACAAATCGGATCATCAGACTGTGGCATTTTTGCTGCAGCACTTGTTTGCGATCTTCTCGCTGGTAACAACATTAGTTACTTCGATAACTTACGGTCAATCTCAATTCAGGAAACATATTATATGTTGCCTTGAAAATCGCTTGCTTACTCCATTTCCTTGCAAAAGAATATATAGTACATCACATAAAAATGAAGTATTTGAAGGTGATTGGAAAACAACTAATAAAACTTCTAGTACAAATAATGTTAAAAAAAATTTTGAACATTGAAATTAACAGTCGTTTTGAAATCTTAGGTGAATCTTTGAACAATCTTCCAATTACACCTCAAATACTACTCACAGTAAACAATTTGAACAACTACCTGTCAAGTGGAAAAAAGGTTAACTTATTGTAAATCTTTCCAAAACAAATTTTACTGAGGTCGAAAAAAGTGTAGTACTTAAATGAGGTATTATATTTTGTCCTTTTCCGAGTACGATTGATCCTTTCATTTATTGTTAGAAAAAGACCTTGCTGCTAAGAAGATTAAGATTAAAAGTTTTTTTTACGATATACTGTCAAAACAGCTACCAGACTGAATGAAAACCAAATCTACGTTAACATTTAATCGCCCAAAACACCGAGAAATGGACTTGAAACTGATATAGATTTATTTATAAAAAAGTAATATGAAATTAATAAAATTAATATAATTTCTAATAATGAAAATATGTCACGATCACAAAAATAGCACTGTAAAATATTAAAGCTGGCAGAAACATAATCTTAAACAAGCAGATAAAGGTGGTGCTTTAGTTATTTGTCATACCACTGACTATGAAGCGACTATTCTTCAAATGTTATTTAATAAAACATTTTATAAGGAATTAGAAACAGATGCTAATCCAATCTTTAATGAAAACACTATTAAATTACTTGAATATATATATGACCACAATGCCATTGATGAAGAAACTTACACATATTTTTGTCCAAAAGATCCTAAAATACCCATCTTCTATGTCCTTCCAAACATACAAAAGCCTTTTTTGGTAATTTACCATATTTTAGATCTATAGTATGTGGTTGTGGTAGTTGTTGCAAAAAATTACACATTTTGTAGATTTTCATTTAAAATCACTTGAGACACAACAGATTTATTATGTAAAATTGAAAGACATTAAATGTAATCCAAATGATAGTTTAGTAAGTGCTGGTGTATTAAATCTGTATACGGTAATAAACCACGAAGACGGTATTTGAGCTTGTAAAGAAGCACTAAATAAAAGACCAGCCTTAATTAGGTAAAAAAAACTATGTCTACAAAATATATTATTAAACTCATCATTGTTATCTTAAAATTTAATTGCTTTCCATTCTTAGGACGATTTTTTTACAAATATGTGGGACTGCTATGCGAACTAAAATGGCTCATAATTTTGCTGATTTATTTATGTCAAAATACGAAAAATAGTTACTTATCAAATTTAAAATTAAAACGAGTTTAAAACCAACATTTTAGTTAAGATTCCTGGACGACTTTATATTTCTTTGGCCTCTTGAAGATGAAAATTGAAATACTTTTATACATTTTATAAATACATTCACATATTATTACTTATTCGTGATCTTCACCGTATCTTTGCTTTAATTGTTAACTGATAGAATACTATGTGGCTTACTAATTTATAAATGTTAAAGGGTCTTATCGTAAATATAGTTTATATAATTGAGTTTATATAATATAATTCAAAATTAACTTATATTGAATTATTGAACGTTATAATGAAATATTAGGATATTGTTTACCCCGTATATTACTTATTAATATTATAATTATAATTAACATTTTTATTTATATATTTATCTAAAACAAATCTGGTAATTTATAGTAAGGTGTTGATAATTAGTTGTATTAGGTTGGTTATATATATTATACGTTGTGCAATATATCAGTATTTTAGGGAATAGTTATAAATCTGTCTAAATATTTTGTTATTAAATAAAAAAATGGGCTCTGACTGTTTACAAAACTGTGTATAATAATATATCAATAGAATTAGATTGTATATATATATATATATATATGGATTATTCATAATATTAATTAATATTTACGAAGAATATTCCTTTTCGTCTTCACTTTTTCGACTAATAAGTAATATGTGAATGCACGTGTACATGTGTTTGCTAACTTTTTTTACATCGAATTTCTATGTTTACATGTTTTTAGATTTTTAGCAAGTATCTTTTTAACTTTGACTATATCCTACAGGGCGAACATTTATTTAAAAAAAATCATATTACTTAATTATTATTTAATTAAAAAAAATTATATATCTAGCTTATGGTGCAAATATTGTATATTAAACAATTACAACTATTACAAAATTAAGGAAGATAAAAATATTGTGAATACAATGTTATAGGACTTCTCTCCTGTGTTGGTATATGAATATTGTAAATATTATTATATAAGAACTATTCGTATATAAGAACTATACATAATACGTATAGAAACACCACATGTACATTTATTACGTAAATAGTGTTTTTAACTTCAGCAATTTTTTTAATGATACATAGATGTTTATTTTTTTTTGTAATTAAGTTAATTTAAATATAAGACCTCTCAGACTTATTTTTGTAGATTTTATTCGAAGTAAAATTTATTTTATAAATAATTACAATGTGGTGAATTTTGTTTTATTCTCTTTTATTATTCAAATTAAATTAAAATAGAGAAAGAGAGAAAGATATTGCTTTATCATTTAAAATAACTTAATTAAATATCGCGTGCTTTCGAAAATTGATTCTCAAAATGAATATTAGTTAAACGCAAGTGTAGCTTTGTGTTCTGTTAATAATATAGAGTAGTCGGTGTAGTGGTCTTTATCACTTACTCAAAGCAGTCAGGAATGTCGCCAACGGTCCGGAAAATGAGTTCTTGAGAGCCTCTTGGTAGCTCTTCTTCTTCTTCAATCGGGTGAACTCTTCAAAGACACCAGAAATAGCGCCTCGAGGTCCCACCAGTACGGAACGCAGTTCTTCGTTGGAGGCGGGAATTGAGCCCCGAACCTGCGGGTAGGTAGCAAGAATGCAATTATAATTATGGGTATCTACTTGTATATAGCGCTTAATAACAATAACGATATTATAATATGCATTACACTGATATGCTCTATTCTAATATCTACGTATTCTGATCGTTTACTTGTTTACTCGTTTATGTATCGTATACTTGTTTGTAATATTATGTAATTTTGAAACTTCTTGTCAGAGTATGCAAAAAGTAAATTTTAGACGCCTTACTCTTCGCATAGGCTAATCACATCCCAGCCAAACCACACCTGCTATGTTTTTAATTCTATCAGAATAGGTGTTACTTGCGTAGTCTGCTTAGTGACATCTCACTTCGCCTTATCGACGCTGTCTCCTTTCGGCTTACGAAGTTTGTTAGAAATAAATAAATTTAATACATATATAAATGAAAATTAATCTCATAAATTAATAAGGAATTAAGACCATACGAATTTAATACATATAAATAAAAATGAATCTCATGAAATAATAAGAAATTAAGACCATACGAAGTTAATACACATATAAATAAAAATGAGCCTCAGAAATGGAAGGAAAGAATCCCACCGATCGCGTCACAATATTGATAGGGAACAATTTCACCTTTTTGCAGTCGATCTTTGTTTGAGTCGTACGAGGCGTTCCGTTTTCAGACGATACTTACGACGTTTAATGTGAGTTCGACCACCAGCTCTAAGTAATTGGAGAGCATTTTCTGTTTCCCTTTGTTGTTCTTTGAAAAGTTCGATGGCCCTGAAGAGGTTTGCATCCGGTCGACCTAACTCTTTCTTCATTTTATTGTGCCACGACTCCAGGTGATTCGTTGTTCGTATGCCATGAAGATTGGCATAGTGACTCCAAGTTTCTATAGGAAATTGTTCTGCTAGAGGGTCTACTCATGTCGTTGTAATGTAGTCGCAAAAGGCAACAGCTTTATTGTAGTCTTGGTGGCCTTCCCCAATGCCAACAGCCACACATCTTCAACGACTTCAGGCGGTACCAATGGTACAGCAATAGCACGTCTCACAATTTGATTAAAGGGTGCATCATCTCTATATCGAATGACTAAGCCAGGATCCTGTATGTGTTTCCAAATTGACTGAGAAAAACGAAATAAACAACCTCGTACTTGAGAATTGGGAAACAGTGGTGTCAAAGTAGTTACCTTGTATAACTGTCATTTCGAAAAGTACTGTCTTGGCCGAAATTGCATACCATAGCGTTGACATGCTGCTTGTATAAGGGTGAACATTCTTGTGTAGGTCACAATATATTTCGATTGTAATAAGGATATACAGACGGGGATCATTGTGTCCATAACCATAATATGTAACGTATAGACCTGGAGGAACATCTCTGGCGAAATTTTAAAAGTACC